>RCUC01150770.1:0-64033 GCA_003697995.1 Taxidea taxus jeffersonii
TTTTTTTTTTTTTTAAGATTTTATGTATTTATTTGGCAGAGAGAAAGAGAGAGACAGTGAGAGAAGGAACACAAGCAGGGGAAGTGGGAGAGAGAGAAGCAGGCTTCCCGTGGAGCAGGGAGCCCTATGTGGGGCTCGACCCCAGGATGCTGGGATCATGACTTGAGCAGAAGACAGACAGATGCTTAATGATTGAGCCACCCAAGCACCCCTTGGCAATATTTGCTTGATGACAGAATATCATTTATCGTAACCGGTGTAAGCCCACTGGGGAAGTTTGAACTGATTTTCTGAAAAGGAGAGTTTGCTGGATTTGTGTATTTAAAGGCTGCTCCAAAGTACTGCAGAAAGTGATCACTAAGTCTTATTTGCTTATTATTATCTAGTGAATTAGTGACTTTATTTTTATATACTGATTATTATGACCAGTATGCCAATTCATGTTTCCTTTGGGGGGGGCAGGCATGGGGGATGACTGTTGGATACCAGTTGGTAGCATCTATGGATCATTGTTCTCACCATTGCTCCTTTAGAATCAGGATCACTCTGTTTCTATATATAACTCACAGTGGAAAGTCATCAGTGCTTGGTTATTTGTGCACTTTAAATGACTCAGCAGCATTATTACATGTCCCCAGCTATTTATTTATTTGTTTGTTTGTTTTAGAAATTTCATTTTGTTATATTCTGGATGGGCCTCACCTTTGAGATGCCAGGGAATCCCAACCCAAGCTACTGCTTATTCTTCTCATCTAAAATACTTTTGAAATTAAACATAAGCAGGAATCAATGGATTATCATATTAAAATGTAGGCTATTTTGATGAAAGCCCATACAATCAACTTTGGAAGCCCAGTATGCTTACAGTGTCTGACGGACAGCTGCTCTGAATAGCAATGTTTTTGAAAAGTGGTTTGACAACTGCTAAAATTCTTTATCATTTTTCTTTTTAGAAAAACAGCTAAATATTCCTAGCCTAGTAAGTGAAAGGAGTCTTCAGAGAGCAGCAGCTCACATTACTGGAAGTAGCCGGAGAAGAAGCTTGTTTCCAGTTCCAAGTAAGAGAAAAAACAAATATATGGCTAAAAGGAAGGCAATGGAAAAATTTGTCCCAGATAGTTTATTCTTTTAACTTGTCCATGAAATGTTCATATGGCTAGCTACAAAATGCTCAGTGGTAATTGGGGCTCAGATTGCTTCTTTTCAGAAGCAAGATTACAAGACAAATGGAAAATTATGTGGTAGGAGAACTTTGTCTTTGAGTTTCCCATACCCCTATTTATGCTTTTCTTCTTCTTCCTCAAAGTAATTTCTCTTTCTCACTCCCATCAAATCTTCCTCCTCTTCAAAAGTTCTACATCAGTTATTTACTTTCACTATGAGTCACTAGGTATTCCTTGTGGCATTTGTATTTGGTTGAGTTATGGGAAGCTGTCAATATTTGACCATTTTTCACTCACAGATATGTCAGTTTCATAGGGTTTAGCCAAATATGAGAAGCCTATTTCTTACCTGAAGAATTGGTGTCCACACAGTGCTGTAACAGTGTAGGAGTCCTGTGGTCTAAATCTCCACGCTGGAATACCAGCTCTTCTTTACTTAGATATATGTTTTGAGCAAATTACCTAATCAAATCAAGCTTTAGTTTCTTCATATACAAAGTAGAGATCATCTTTACATCATAAAATGCTGAAGATTAGCACAGGCAAAATTCCTGTATATTGTAAGTACTCCATAAATAGTTGATTTTTCCTATTATGAAAGGTTTTATCCCAAGTTAAAGAAACTTCAGATGTTAGTTAAAATATGAAAAGATTGTGGGATTTCTTTTTTCATTTTTTGGTGTGGGCAGTTGCCTTCCTGGTATTCCTGAATTCTTGTTTTATGAATGATTGACATGTTCTGCCTATGAGTGAGATCATTATTTAATGTTACTATTTACTATTCACCCAGAAACACAATAGTTGTTTTTACACTGTTGAAAAACTAAATTTTGCACCAATCCTGGAGATGGGTCCAAAGTTTAAAGGAATATCATATTTTAGTAGGGTCCTTTTTCACTCAAAGTCTTTGGGAGTTAAAGATGCAAGAGTCTAAAGATCTTTAAATCTAGGCTCTCTTTGCCCAACGGTGTTCCCTGTCTTATTGTGGGCTAGAAATGCTTTTTACTTGAATGGTGCCAGTGACTCTGGATTGCCAAGAAAGACCAAGAAGGAGCCCAAAGAGACCCAAAGAAATTGCAATAAGTTCTGAGCTCCAGGCTTATGGAAATAGATTTGTTTCTTTTGGTTTCCTTATTTGTTACTCATTTGAACTCACCAGCATAGGAAGATAGGCAGGGGTATGGGACAGAAGTTCTGCCCAAGAGTCAAGATTGCCATTTGAGTTAATCATCTCCCATGCTACAGTTTAGAGCTGAGTGTGACAGGTGTGGCCTAAGTGGTGGATGAGGTAGAAAGTAAGGGACTTCCAAAAGATCACAATCATACAATACCTTCCAGATTCCTATAAGACTGAAATTTAGAATCCTTGTAAGATTGAAGGAGCAAGCAGTTTATATTAAATTGGAAGTCTTTAAAATCCCAACCCAAAAATTGGCTAGGCACAGCTACTGAGATCATTCTTACCTTTGTTACAAACTTCTTTCTTTTAATTTTCTTTCTCCCTAAACTTCGTCCAGGCTCCAAGAATGAAAAAGCTTTGGGCCAGAAACTAAACTCCTGGGAGTCATCAAGAAAAGGACATTCATTCTTGAATAATTTGCTCTTGAGGAATGGAGAGCTGGTTATCCATCGAAGGGGGTTTTATTACATCTATTCCCAAACATACTTTCGGTTTCAGGAACCTGAGGAAATTTCAGGAACGAGCTCAACAGAACAGAACAAAAAGAAAAACAAACAAATGGTACAATATATTTACAAATACACAAATTATCCTGACCCTATACTGCTGATGAAAAGTGCTAGAAATAGTTGTTGGTCTAAAGATTCTGAATATGGACTCTATTCCATCTATCAAGGTGGAATATTTGAGCTTAAGGAAAATGATAGAATTTTTGTCTCCGTAAATAATGAGCAATTGATTGACATGGACCGAGAAGCCAGTTTTTTTGGGGCCTTTTTAGTTGGCTAAATAATCTGCAAAGAAAAAACAGTATTCTCAAAGTGACCTTCACAAAAAGCAAGGAAATCTGAGGAAATCCACTTCAACCAAAAGACTTGAAAAGCAATACATGCTTCTCTAATATCTCTGAAATGACCAAGTCATTCGAAGAAAGTGAAATTCCCAAAGACCTTTCAGGGGCCTACAAGATATCAGTTTGCTCACCGAAACCTAGAAGATTCTGTTTCCAAACACTTGTGTAGCAATAAACAGCTGTCTTTATTATCTACTCTTGTGAGGATTCCAGAAGAAAGATTAATGATCCATCTCTTTTTTGGGGGGCTCCACAGCCAGTGTGGAGCCCAACACAGGGATTGAACTCACAACCCTGAGATCAACGACTGAGCTGAGATCAAGATCAGACATTTAACCATTTGAGCCACCCAGGCACCCAGCAATCCATCTTGTAAATAAGTAATATATCACCTTGGTCATTTCCAGGTTACCATAACGGACAACAAGGAGAACCACTAAAAGGTCATGATCTCGGGAGGTAGCCTCTGTCAATATATGGGATGTGCAAAGGGTGTTTGCGTCATGCATGACCTCACAGGAGTTATCTCACACACCTGGATTTGATGGAGATAAGAATATTCTACTCAAAATAATATCATTTTGTTAAAAAAAAAAACTAACTAAATTTATGCTCAGTGAACAAGGAATTACTTCTGAATGGCTTTTGATTTTCACTACCAAAAGTCAAGCTGACCCAAAGTACTGATAATATTTCTGATAAAGGACTCCATAACGAGTGAACAGCTAGTCAGAACAAGGGAGTTTGGTCTCATGGGAGCAGGAAGAGAAATGGGAAAGTGGAAATACCAAACACAGGTAAATTCGCAGAAAAGAGCCTAAGAAAGATCTGATCCCCACTCCCCACCCCTTACTTACCCCATCCTCCACTACCAAATGTCATTCTCTAGTATGCATCTGCTTAAGGTTGAATCAGTTATTTGCCTCAGCCAGAAGAAGAACAATTGCTTTTATCTGCCAAAATTGTGACACAAAACATTTTATTTCACCATTTAATCTAACCAGCTAGAGAAAAAAATTAGTTGGCGTATTTGTCTAATCTCTTCTGATTGTTGTTCTAAACGCAGCATAATTTATACTTTGGGGTTGTATGCTCAAATGTTCATTTAAATGTGTCTGATCCAATAAGTCTTTTTCAAAAAAGCCTCATTTAAACTTAAATTTACGAAACGCTGCAGATACCTGGCACTTCTGGCCCTTCTCACCTTATTTTCTATAACACTAGTTAAGTTTTTACATACTGACGAATTGATGTATTTGTTAATCTGTATTTTAAAGCCTGTCTCCTCTCACAGGAATATAAGGGAACGTTTAATCCTGTCCCCATCTGTAACCTCAGTACCTGGGACAATGCCTTAACATAGCACCCACACAAAATATATTTGTGAATCGATGAATGACTGAGTGAATGAATACTTAATCATACGGGAAAAAAATTAAAAGCATCCTCTGCCTTATCCCTTATACTGAAAAAAACTTGGAGGAATTTCAAAAGTAATCTCCAAATGAAGAAGACCTTCTTTTTTAAAAAATTTTTAAGATTTAATTTTTAAGTAATCTCCACACTCAATATGGGGCTCCAGCTTACAACCCCAACATCAAGAGCCGCACACCCTACTGACTGATCCAGGCGGGAACCCAGAAAAAGACCTTTTAAACAAAGATTTAAAAGTGAAAGAAAAAAGACTACAATGTGTGTTACATAAAACCTTAAAATGAAAGAGAAAATTTTTACTTTATATTTTTATATTAAATTTTTAAGATGTTACTTTTTCAATAAAAATGACTTATTAAAATGTATAGTTTTTGTTTAATATTTGCATTTGTCTTATGGTACCAAGATTATTAAAATGGAAAAAAGGACTTCTAATCTCTTTTTCATGATATATTTTATCTGATGTCTCTTACAGAAGAAAGGAATTAATTTCTCACTTTTTATCTAATGTGTTAAATATGTCACTCTTTTCCTTTATAGCTGATGCTTTTCTTATGGGTTGAATTGTGTCCCCCCCCAAAAAAGGTATGTTGAAGTCCCACTCCCCACTACCTCAAATGTAAACTTATTTGAAAATAGGGTTGTTCAGTTATAATTACTTATGATGAGGTCATAGTGCAACAGTGAGGGTCTTTATAATAATAAGACTGGTATTCTTTCTTTTTTTTAGGATTTTATTTATTTATTTGAGAGAAAGTGAGAGAGAGTGGGGGAATGAGCAGAGGGAGAAAGATAGGCAGACTCCACACTGAACACAGAGCCTGTAGAAAGGTTCAGTCTCATGACCCTGAGATCATGACCTGAGCTGAAATAAGAATGGACACTCAACTGACTGAGTCACCCACGTACCCAAAGAGTGGTAATCATATTAAAAGAAGGAAATTTAGTGGGGTTATGGGCATTGGGGAGGGTATGTGCTATGGTGAGTGCTGTGAAGTGTGTAAACCTGGAGATTCACAGACCTGTACCCCTGGGGCTAATAATACATTATATGTTTATAAAAAATTTAAAAAACTATTTTAAAAAAAAGAAGGAAATTTAGAAACAGGCACACAGAGAGAAGGCCATGTAACAACAGAGGCAGAGATCAGAATGATGGCTATCACCGGAAGCTGGGGAGACACAAGGAAAGATTCTACCCAGTCTCAGAGAAAGGATCTGAGACCTAGAGTCTCGGAACTCTGCTGACACCTTGATTTTGAACTCCTGGCCTCCAAAGCTGTGAGAGAATAAATTTCTGTTGTTGAAAGCCTCTCAGTTTGTGGCACTTTGGCCCAAAAACCTTAGAAAGCTTATACAGATTTTCATACTATGTCCAAGAAATCTTTTTTAAAAGATTTCATTTATTTATTTGTTAGAGAGAGACAGCGAGAGAGGAACACAAGCTGGGGCGGGGGGAGTGGGAGGGTTCTGCTGAGCAGGGAGTTTGATGTGGGAGCTCAATCCCAGGACCCTGGGATCATGACGGTGAGCCAAAGGCAGATGCTAAATGACTGAACCACCCGGGCAACCCCAAGAAATCTTTTCTAATGGTACTACGCAGGTATTGCCATATATTTTTTTCTAAAAGCTTTACAATTTAGTCTTTCATAGTTTGAAAGTAGCATTCAACTCTAACTCATGTGTGATGTGAGATAAGGATTAGTAGCCAGTTGTCCAACACTGTTCATTGGAGAGTCCATTTTCTTCCCTACTGATTTTAACGTTTCTTCTATCATAGAGCAAGCTCTCCTAGGGCTAGGCTTTTTTTTTTTTTTCCCTATTGATCTAATTGTCCATCTTTGTATCCATCCCATTTGGGTTTTTTAAATTGTGGTAAAATACACATAAAGTTTACCATTTTAACCACTTTTGTGTGTAAAATTCAGTGATATAAAGTACATTCACTTTGTTGTGCCACCATCAACACTATACATCTCCAGAATGTTTTCATCATCCCAAATCAAAACTTTGTACCCATTAAACATTCTCTCTCCCCTCAGGCCCTTGTAACCACTATACTGCTTTCTTTATCTATGACTTTGACTATTTTAGGTACCTCATGTAAATAGAAGTATGCAATATTCGTCCTTTTGTGTCTGGCTTATTTCACTTAGCATAATGTCTTCAAGATTTATCCATATTGAAGTATGTGTCAGAATTTTATTCCTTTTTAAAGCTGAATGATATTCCATTGTATGTATATACCACATTTTGTTTATTCATTCACTTGTCAATCATATCATCTGGCTTTAATGGTTATTTTGCTTTACTACAAATTTGTTTTATTGCAAGTCTAGATATCCAGTATGTGTGCTCACGTTCTTTAGTCCTCTATTTCAAAATAACATCGTCTATTCTTAGCCCTTACTTTTTTTCCCTGTGAATTTAGAAACTGCTTGGGAGTTGTATGTGTAGACACACACATATATGCACACACACACATAATCTTTTAGATATTTTGATAGTGTAGGGGAGAAAATTTTCTCTTTAACTCTCCTAGAATCTTCAGCTAGGCTTAAGCATTAAACTGACATAAGATAGATTAATAAGAGAAAAAGATAAAAGGTTTCATTATTATTATTTTGGGTGGAGAAGTGACTAGAAAGTGAAGGGTTAGTTTAACAAGGTTCTGTCTATGAACCAGGCAGGGAACCAGATATGAAATCTACTGGCACCTTCATCTTGGACTTCCCCAGAACTGTGAGAGATAAATTCCTGTTGTTTATAAGCTAAGGTATTTTATTATGGCAGCCCAAACAGACTAAGACAAGGGGTGAAGAGATTATATGAAGAAAAAATGGCCATAAACTTTTTTTCCCCAAATTTGAGGAAAGATGTGAATCTACAGATCTGAGAGGCTCAGTGAACTCCCACCAGATAAAGTAAAGAGGTCCATACCAAGATACATTATAATCAAACTGTCAAAGACAAAGCAGTAAAAGAAAAATGACTTATCACACAGAAGATGCTCAATAAGGTAACAAGTCAATTTCCCAGCAGAAACAGTAGGTGCCAGAAGATGGTGGGATGATGTATTAAAATACTGAAATCAAAACAATGTCAACAGAGAATTCTGTATCCAGTGAAGCTGTCCTTCAAAAATGAGGGAGAAATTAAAATATTCCTAGATAAACAAAAGCTGAGCAAGCTCATTACCACAATACCGCTCTCCCAGAAGTACTAAAGGGAATGCTTCAGGTTGACATAAAGGGACACGAGACAGTAATTTGAAGCCACGTGAGTATATAAGTATCTCTGGTAAAGAAAAATATATGAGAAAAATACCAAAACCACTAGTGTCATAATTTTAGTTTGTAAAATTTGTTTTGATTTTCTATGGTATTTAAAGTCAAATGTATAAGATAATCATAAATCTATGTTAATGGGTCCAAAATGTATAAAGATGTAATTTGTGACATCAAAAACATGAAGTGGTAGGGTGACAGAGCTGTAAAAGAATAATTTTTGTATGCAGTTGAAGTTAAGTTGGAATCAAATCAAATTAGATGGTTATAATTTTAGGATATTAAATGCAATCCCCATGGTAACCATAAAGAAAATATCTATAGAATATACACAAAACAAAATGAGAAGGGAATCAAAACATGCCACTGTAAAAATTTAACTAAACACAAAGGAAGGCAGTAATGGAGGAAGTGAGGAACCAAACGCTTTAAGACATACAGAAAACAAATAAATTGCATTTTTAAGCTATTTTGGATTAACTACCTAATCAAAAGTGTTGGAATAAACATGTGGATAGATACAACAGTCACCCCCAGAAGGAAAGCAGGCAATTTGACTGCAGGAGAAAGACATAAGAAGAATGAAGAAAAGTTGTGAGATTTCTTAGATTTTATAGGATGGGATCATAGAGCTATTGAGCTGTGAATACACAATGTTCTCCAAGTCAAGAGAAGAAGAACCCCCAAAATGATTCAGAGATGATTAAGCCTGCCTCCTTGGTGTTAAAATACAGAAGTCATTTGCTTGAGTTTCAGCAGACCAGACAACCTGTGCTGATAGCTGTAGGATTGGTGCCAACAAATGCTGTGGAGTCAGGACCACACAAAGCCATAGAGGGCAGACTCTTGACCAGCAGAGTGATGGAGGTATGGCTGCCTCCACCTAGACTTCAAAGAATGGACCCACCCAGATCTATGGTATCCAAATCAGACAGAAGATCACAGAGAGGGTGAGGTCAATGCAGAGAGCTCCCTGTTAGCAAAATGCCTGGTGGAATCATGCTCCCAGAACCCCAGACCAGCAGAGCCACCAGTGTGTAATACAGACAGGGAAGCTGCAGGTATGCAAACCCAACCCATGAGAGCTGCCATCTGAGCTGCCCCCAAAAGGCTTTGGGGGCAAGGATACCCCAATATTCCCAGAATATGCTACCCTCACCCCACTGGGCCTGGCAGGCAGAACATCTAATTAAAGATTATTTAAGCCTTAAAATTTGATGTTTGTCCTGTTGGGTTTGGACTCATGAAATTGCCTCTTTCTTCCCTATTTCTCCTTTTAGGAATGGGGAGTTTATCCTATGCTTGTCCCACCATCGTATTTTGGAAGCCCATGACTTGCTTTATTTCATAGATTCACAGCTGGAGAGCAATTTGTCTCAGAATGAATTGTACCTTAAATCTAATCCATATCTGATTTAGATGATATTTATATGAGACTTTGCACTTCAGAATTTTGAGTCGATGCTAGAGCAAATTAAGTCTTTTAGGACTATCAAGATGGAGTGAATGAATTTTGCATGCAGAAAGGACATGAATTTGGGGGGCCAGGTCATGAGGGCTCCACCTTCAGGGACAAGGTTAATGTCCTCATAAAAAAGTCCTGAGAGCGGTTCCTTGCCCCTTCTGTCATGTGAAAACACACTGAGAAGCCTTAGACCCAGAAGAAGGCCCTCATCTGACCCCACTGGCAAGACCATTATCTTGACTTACAGCCTACAGAACTGTGATAAATAAATTTCTATTGTTTGTAAGTCATCTAATCTGTGGCATTTTGTCAGAGCAGCCCAGACAAACTCAGACACTCTCCTATCAAAAGACATGGGGTGGATGAATAGATTTGAAAAATAAGATCCATCCCTGATATGAGGAAGTTGAGAGGCAATGTGGGGGGGTTTTGGGGGGTAGGAAAGGAATAAATGAAACAAGATGGGATTGGGAGGGAGACAAATCATAAGAGACTCTTAATCTCACAAAACAAACTGAGGGTTGATGGTGGCGGGGAGAGGGGTGTAGGGAGAGGGTGGTGGGGTTATGGACTTTGGGGGGGGTATGTGCTATGGTGAGTGCTGTGAAGTGTGTAAGACTGATGATTCACAGACCTGTACCCGTGGGGCTAATAACACATTATATGTTTATAAAAAAAAAGAAAAAGAAAAAAATTAAAAAAAAATAAGATCCAGTGCTATGATATGCTGTCTACAAGAGACTAACTTTAGATTGAAGACACAGATAGATTGAAAATGGAGGGAAGAAAAAAGATATTCCATGCAAACAGTAACCCAAAAGGCTATACTTATATAAGGCAAAATAGACTTTAAGTCAAAGATTGTCTCTAGAGACAAAGAAAGTCACTATATAATGATAAAAATTCCATTCAACAGGAAGGTATAACAATTATAAATGTATACACATTCAACATCAGAACCCCTATATTTAAAGTAAATACTGGCAGATTTGAAGGGATAAATTGACAGTGATACGATAATAGTAGGGACATCGATATTGCATTTATGATAATGGTAAAACACTTAGAATATCAATAAGGAAACAATTGATTTGAAAAACACAATATGCCATGGGGCGCCTGGGTGGCTCAGCGGGTTAAGCCACTGCCTTCGGCTCAGGTCATGATCCCAGGGTCCTGGGATCGAGTTCCACATCGGGCTCCTTGCTCAGCAGGGAGCCTGTTTCTCTCTCTGCCTCTCCCTGCCACTCTGCCTGCTTGTGAGCTCTCTCTCTCTCTCTCTGACAAATAAATAAATAAAATCTTAAAAAAAAAGAAAAGAAAAACACAATATGCCAAATGGACCTACCTAACATATACAGAACTTTCCAGCCAACAGAAGAAGAATACACATTAACACTTTTCAGGGTAGAGCAAATGTTTGATTATAAAACAATTCTTTACAAACTTTTTGAAATTTAAATCATCCAAGTATCTTTTCCAATCACAATGGAATGAAACTAGAAATGGATAACAGTTGCAAATGTTAAGAAAATGGGAAAATTCACAAACATGTGGTAATAAACAACACACTCTTGGACAACTACTGAGTCAAAGAAATCAAAAGGAAACTTAGAAAGTACCTTGACACAAATGAAAATGAAAACACAATATACCAATGTTTATGGGTCGAGGCAAAAGCAATACAAAAAGGGAAATTTGTAACAATAAAAACTAAAAAAGAAAAAAGATCTCAAACAACCTACCTTTATGCCTCAAGGAAATAGAACAAAGAACAAACTAAACACAAAATTAGCAAAAGGGAGGAAATCATAAATATTAGAGCAGAAATAAATCAAATAGTATAGAAGAATAATGGGAATAAAATCTAAGATAAACAAAATCAACAAACCCCTAGCTAGACCCACTGAAAACAGACAAGACTCAAATAAACTCAGAAAATAAAGAGAAAACACTACAATAATGTCTCTGAAATAAAAAGGGTCATTACAGACATTCATGAGCAATTATATGCCAACAAACTGGATAACCTAGAATGAATAAATAATTCATTCAGCCTACTGAAACTGCATCAAGAAAAAATAAAAAGCCTAAACAGACCAGAAACAAATAAGGAGAGCAAATCAGTAATCAAAAACAAAGAAAAGCCCAGGACCAGATGACTTCAGAGGTAAATTTTACCAAAGGTTCAAGAAGAATTAATTCCAATCCTTCCTAAACTCTTCAAAAATAGAGAAAAGGAACCACTTCCAAATTCATTTTATGAGGCTGATACCACCCTAATGACAAAACTAAAGATACCATAAGAAAAAAAAAAAAAACTACAAGCCAATATCCCTGATGAATATAGATGCAAAAATCCTTATCAAAATATTAGCAACTGAATTCAACAACAATTTAAAAATTGCAAGAATGGTTCAATATCCATGTGATACACCATATTAACAAAATGGGGAAAAAAAAAACATGGTCATCTCAGTAACACAGGAAAGCATTTGACAAAGTTCAGTATCTATTCATGATTAAAACTCTCAATAGAGTAGGCATAAAAGAAACTTATCTCAACAGCATAAAGGCCATATGTGAAAACAAACTGGTAACATCATGATCAATGGGAACAAACTGAGAGCTTTCCCTTTAAGATCCAGTACCAGGGGGCTGCCTGGGTGGCTCAGTCAGTTAAGCGACTGCCTTCGGCTGAGGTCATGATCCCAGCGTCCTGGGATCCAGTCCCATATCAGGCTCCTCGCTCTGCAGGGAGCCTGCTTCTCCCTCTGCCTCTGCCTGCCACTCCGCCTGCCTGTACTCTATCTCTCTGACAATAAATAAATAAAATCTTTAAAAAAAAAAAAAAGATCCAGTACCAGGCAAGGAGGCCCATTCTTACCACATCTATTTAACAGAGTACAGAAAGTACTGGCCATAGAAATCAGAGAATAAAAATAAATAAAAGGTATCCAAAGTGGAAAGAAAGAAGTAAAATTATCTCTATAGGTGATATGATCATATATGTAGAAAATCCTAAAGACTCAACAAAAAAAATTGTTGGAACTAATAAAATGATTCTGTAAAGTTGCAGGATACAAAATGAACATAAAAAATTAAGTCACATTTCTATACACAAGCAACAAAGTACTCAAAGAGAAAATTAAGAAAACATTTACGTTTACAATAGCAACAAAATTAATAAAATATTTGGGAATAAAAACTTAACCAAAGAGTTAAAAGATTTCTATAACGGAAATTATAAAGCAGGAAGATGAAGGAAATCAAAGAAGACACAGATAAATAGAAAGATATTCTGTGTTCATGGAGGGGAAGAATTAATATTGTTTAAATGTTCCTATTATGCTTTGTTAAAAGTTTTCTATTATACTACGTGATCTACAGATTCAATGTAATCTCTATCAAAATCTTGATGGCATTCTTTACAGAAATATAAAAAAAATCTAAAATTTCATATGGAACCATAGAAGACCCTGAGTAGCTGAAGTAAGTTTGAGTGAGAAGAACAAAGCTGGAGGCATCATGCTTCCTAACTGCAAAATATATTACAAAGCTACAGGAATCAAAAACTGTGGCACTGGCTTATGAATAGACTGGTAGAACAGTGGAATCAAAATGAGAGTCTAGTGATAAGCCCATATATTTTGTCCAGTGGATTTTTGATGAGGTTGCCAATGTCCTTCAATGGGAGAAAAAATAGTCTCTCAGTAAATGGCACTAGAACGACTGGATATCCACATGTAAAAGAATGAAGATGGACTTGTACCTCATGACATGTACAAACTTAACTCAAAATGGATCACAAACCTATACATAAAAACAAAAAGTATCTGACTCTTAGAAAAAAACCGTAGGAGTGAGTCTTCATGACCTTATATTTGGCAATAGATTTTAGTTATGACACCAACAGTATGAACAACAGAAGGAAAAACAGAGAAAGTGGATGTGAAATTAAAAACTCTTGTACATTAGGGGTGCCTGGGTGGCTCAGTGGGTTAAAGCCTCTGCCTTCGGCTCAGGTCATGATCTCAGGGTCCTGGAATGGAGGCCCTCATTGGGCTCTCTGCTCAGCAGAGAGCCTGCTTCCTCCTCTCTCTCTGCCTGCCTCTCTGCCTGCTTGTGATCTCTGTCTGTCAAATAAATAAATAGAATCTTAAAAAAAAAAAAAACCTCTTGTACATCAAGAATATTGTCAAGAAAGTGGCAAGACATCAGGAAAGTGAAAGGCCAGTGTACAGAATATGAGAAGATATTTGCAATTCATGTATCTGATAAGCCACTTATATCCAGAATATGTAAAGAACTCTTACGACTTAACAACAAGACAAAACAGCACAATCAGACACTGGACAAAAGCCAACACCACAGGGAGATGTCCTGCTCTGCTCATTGGGATGGCTACTGCAAACCACCAGCACAGCAGACAGTAACAGCTCTGGTAAGAATGTGGAGAAATTGACACCATCGTACATTGCTCTGGGTAGGAATGTAAAAGGGTGCAGATGCTGTTGAAACCAATTTGGTGGTTCCTCAAAAGGTTAAACATAGAATTACCGTATGACCCAGCGCTTTCCCTTCCTAAGTGTAGTTCTAGGAGAAATGAAAACTGATACTCAAACAATCACTTGTACTTACATGTTCATAGCAGCGCTGTTCATAAAGGAAGAAAGAACCATATATCCAATTTTAATGCAGATGAATGAATAAACAAAATGTGGTATATGCACACAATGGACAATTACTCAGCCAGGTATATATTGTTTAGGATACATATCTATGAATCTGTAAGGAAAATCACCAGAGAAAAGAGGCAAAATTCTAGGGCAAAGGGAGAGGATGGGAGTATTGAGGGTCTCAAGGAAGCCTCAGAGGGGAGGATAATGCTCTGTTTCTGAATCTAGACTCACAGTTCTGGTTTTCTTTGCTATCATTTTTTACATCTTGAACATATATTACTAATATTTTATAAATGAAATTTTATCTGAATGGTGTGGCTAATCATGCCAAAGCAGAGATTTTGGAAGGCAATGCAGTATTCTTTGGTCCTCCAACGTGTTTTAAAAGAAAACGTTATTTAGTCTTTTAAATTGAAAAAGAAATTCATGCTGTTTATGATGAATGAAATGTAGAATTGTATGAAAAAAAGTTAAAAATCAATGATCCTCTCACTTTTCTCCTACCATGAAGAATATAATGTTAAAATGATGTGACTTTTATGGGGCACGTGGGTGGCTCAGTCAGTTAAGCCTCTGCCTTCGGCTTAGGTCATGATTCCTGAGTCCTGGGACAGAGCCCTGCATCAGGCTCCCTGCTCAGTGGAGCCTGCTTCTCCCTCTCCCTTTGCCTGCTGCTCTCCCTGCATGCTCTCTCTCTCACTCTCTCTCTCTCTAGCAGATAAATAAATAAAATCTTTGAAAACCACACAAAAAATTCAGCAACTCTTTGATTTAGTAGTACTTCGACCCCTTTCCAACATTCAGGTCTAATTGATTTTTTTAAAAACTACTGCCTAATACCTCACTGAATAACTAAATCCTAAGTCCTTATTCCGCCACTAGCTTATTCCCAGTTTGTTGCTACAAAAAATACTAAAAGAAATGTCTTTGGCCTTAGTCCTTGTGTTTTGGGTCCAAAATTGGGAATGTAATGCTAATTTAACATTTTGGATGTTAAAACTAATGTCTGATTACTTTCTTAAACTTTGGTCCAGTTCAGACTCTCAGTAGCAGGGAGTGAGAATACCCTGGTCCCCATACCATCATTAGAAGGTGACAGTTTAACAACTTTTCTGGTTTGCCAACCTGCTGAGTGAAAATGGTAACCAATTTGTGTGTTTTCCATTAATGTTCTTTATTATGGTCAGCAAAGGTGGTGTAGGACCTGGGGTTCCCTGAGCTCCCAGTTCTTCAGTAACTCCTGGGGAGCATCTAAAAACACAGGGGCCTGGGCTTCACCACAGACCCACTGAATCAGAACCTTTGGAGAAAAGCCCAGGGATCTTTTTTTATTTGTGTTTTAATTTTCCCAGGTGATCCTGATATGGTTATCTGGGCACACATATGACAGGCAATTGAAAATCATAAACAGAACTTATCCAGGGTTGAGAAACTCAAATTTCAAAAGCTATGCTTTATGAATCAAGTATTTAAGAAAACAGTTTGCCCAGAGAATCCTTGTGGTTAGAAATTCAAATATTCAGCTTCCATGTGACATTTTATTTCCACGACTTGTTTAAAACAAGGGATGCCTGTGTGTTCCTTTCTCTTCTGTAGAGATAAAGCCCGAGATACAGGAGGCAACTATGATGTCGATATTTTAGCATAGGAATTTTCTGGCCAACTGTGAATCCCTTCCTAGAAGGCATGAACACTGAATATTTGATCTTTTTGAAAATGAAATGAGAGGGCGCCTGGGTGGCTCTGTGGGTTAAAGCCTCTGCCTTCAGCTCAGGTCCCTTCCTCTCTCTCTCTGCCTGCCTCTCTGCATGTTTGTGATCTCTGTCAAATAAATGAATAGAATCTTAAAAAAAAAAAAAGAAAATGAAATGAGATCAGGGTTGGGGGCGGGGGGTTTCTGGCCCATTGTTGCTGGACTCTGTCCCATGAAACCTCCTCCCATGAAGAATATAGAAAAAAAACCCGCTATTTCAGTTTTCCTTAGGATGGATCTGGGCAGGATATTTTAAAGACAAGGACCCTTCAGGCGAGGCCAGCTCAGCTGTTTGAGAGGTGCCTTGAAGGTTTGGGTAGCAAGAGGGAGACCTCACCTTTTACCTCCTTGAGAGCAGAAAGGGGTCACCTTATTGTCACATACCATAAGAAGCCACCAGATGGCGAGGTTCCCTCATTTTCCTCAAAGTCCAATGTGCTTTCCAAGTGGGCGAGAATAAATGGCTTCAATTTCTATACTTGGATAAAACAAAAGTGAAGGGGACAAGGATGCATGGCTTCCGTAGTCATGCCATCGCCTCCCTATGTCTCAGACACTATCACCCATGTTGCAGGGAGGCTTCGAGGACACGCTTAATAGGTGTGAGGTGCTAAGACCCCGCTTGGCAAGTTTTAAGCACTCGAGAAGCTTTTTTTTTTTTTTTGAAAAATGAAAAGTTGAAATAAATAAAGCCTCTGGTACAACAACCTCATTTCGATTGTTTTTATGCTGAGTTCCACTTCAGATTTCTGCTTATTCTTTTGTTTTAGATTGAAGTGTACAACAGAGGGGTTCAACAAATCTGCACGTTATGTGAGTCTCACAGGCATAGCTATCATCTGTCACCTACACTGCTATCACACTGGCATTGACTATATTCTGTACGTCATGCCTTTTATGCCCATGGCTTGTTCATTTCCTAACTGGAAGACTGGACCTCCCACTCTTCTTTCCCGTTTGACCCATCCCCTCGGTCCCCTCTGGCAACCATCAGTTTGCTCTCTAGATTCCTATCTGTCCTAAAATCCCCTACAAAATCATATCTCTGTCAAAATTGAAAAGGGGCTGGGTGGTTCAGTTGGCTAAGCATCTGACTCTTGATTTTGGCTCAGGTCATGATCTCAATGTTGTGAGATGGAGCCCCACTTGGGCTCAGTGCTGGGTGTGGAGCCTGCTTGAGATTTTCTCTCCTCTCCCTCTGTCCCTCCTCCTACATGGCACACATGAACTCTTTCTTGCTCACAAAAAAAGGGGGGGGGGAGAAAATGACGTAGTTTAAAGTAGTAGAAAACAGTTCAAGTCCAAATACTTACTCTTTTGAGAAAAATCAATGTACAAACCTCCCAAGTTTATAAAGCAGATAAATAAGTTCAAGAGATTGCAAGAGTCTTTATTTTAAGAAGAGATGCATCATGGACTTCCTTAAAAAGTAAGTTGCCGTTCTCCCTTAAGAATTTAATTCAACTTATTTTTTTTTTCCTAAGATTTTATTTATTTATTTGAGGGAGAGAGAGAGGGTATATCCAGGAAGGTTTTTTGGAGCAGAACCACAGACAGAGGAGGAAGGGTAAAGGAAGAGGAGGAAGAGAGGGAGGACTCCACAGTGAGCCTTGGACGCCAGGTGAGGCTCAGTCTCACTACCCTGAGATCATGACCCTGAGATCATGACCTGAGCCTGAACCAGGAGATGGTTGCTTAACCAACTGAGCCACCCAGGTGTCCCTGATTCAACTTATTAAATTCAGTTTGCTCCTAATTGCTACGTGAAATGAGATGAAGGATTCCTCAGATAAACTGTGAAGCAGACAATTTGGCTTCTGCATCCTTTGCTTCCTTCTTTTTATAAAATTTTCCCTTTCCTATAAAGGTCCCCCATGCTATCTATGTGCATGTCCAGTCCCCTCTGGGAGGGTTAAACACAGTGGATGAAGATTGGGAAGAAATGAAACCCCAAGCTCCCTTCCCCTCCACCCCACCTCACAGGAAGCTCATCACAGGAACAGGAAGTGGAAAGTGACCCAAATGCACTGCTCTTGGGGCAGCCTTCTCCTTGGAGACACCTTTCACCCTAGCGGGATAATAATGTGGAAGAGGAGGAGAAACCGTTTCTTGAACACTCTCTCTACTGTGGGTATTCCTGTTTGCATGTTCGCTTAATCCCTGTAAGAGCCTTAAAATGGAAGGATGGGATAATCATCCATTTACATATGAAGAAGCCAAGAGGAGCTCAAGCAGGAGCTCTAGCTCATAGTAGGTGAAAGATCCAGGTCTTGACCTTAGCTTTGTCTGATTCAACAGCTAAGTCCTCCCCCTCATTTATTATGCTGATCCCTTTAGAAAAAGTCTTCCTTAAATCTAAGAATGTGGAGCAAGTTAGATGGTAAATTTATATCATCTTGGTCATAATGAATTATTCTATTTATCATCAAAAGTATATGATTACTTTTGTTTCATTCTCCAGAATTTTTCACTAAAGAATTAAACAAAATAATAAGGACATACCATATTCTCTTTAATGTCCATGGACTACCACTAAAGGAAATGTAGACTGTCATTCCTTGGGGTATTATAGAGAATGATGATTTTCTGTATTCTTTATACGAATGAGATAATTATTTTTGTTATTCTTTGTGGCAATGCAATATAAAGTCATAATCACCACATCTTGGGAACTCTAAAATGTGTTCAAACGCATTTGAATAAAACAAGAATTTCACAGATAGAGCATTAAAGAAGAGATTTTTAAACAAATAAAATATTTTCTGCTGGTAAAGATGGGGCAATAAGAGCAAAACTGCTTTACCTAAAGCTTGGTCTCCTATTTTGCTTTGACAGTTAAAGAATGCCAAATAACAGAACAAGTTTGCCTCAGAAAATCCGAGTAAAACAATGACAAAAGCTCAAATTATCTCATGGTAACTTTTTCAAAAAAAATTTTATTTATTTTGAGAGAGAGAGAGAGAACGCAAACCAAGGGTGGGGTGGACAGAGGGGCAGAGGGAGAAGGAAGAAAGAATCTCCAACAGATGCCCAGCTGAGCCTGGAGCCCAACTCGGGCTCCATCTCATGACCCTGAGATCATGGCCTGAACCAAAATCAGGAGTGGGACATTTAACTGACTGAGCCACCTATTGCCCCTCATAGTAACTTTTCTAAATTTATTAGGAGACCTGATTATTTTAATATAATTCCTGATGCACATTTTAAAGGATTGATTTAACAGTCTATCATCTAAATTATATACAGTTTTGAATTTGTCAAAGAAGAGTAAAACAACCTGACTTATTCATTAGGCTTTCCTATTATTTTAAAATAATCCTGTAGCCACAATGTCTTCATAGCTTCCATAAAGTCATTTCCCAATTCAGAGCATATATATTATCTCCAGAGAGAGATCAATGCAGTACAGGCATCATGCTGTTTCTCTGTCCAGGCAAGTGCAGGAATCCAGACACAATCTGCCCAAGGCAACATATCAGGGAGTGTTCCAGTTGGTTTCAGCAGCATTTAACAAAAGATCAATTCACCAATTGATTATTTTACCAATTATGACTTATGGCACCAATACCATAAAAAGCCGGAGGGTGGGTGATTCCGGTCGCGGTTAAGTCAGGGGCTCATTGCCATCCCTGAGGACCCAGGTTCTCTCTTCATTCTTCTGCTGCCCTTTGCTCATCGGATTGGCTTTTCACCACAGCCTTGCAGGAGGGCTGCCCCAGATTCAAGTCAGTGGGCCCTTGAAAAACACATGTTTGAATTGCACGGGTCCACTCATACATGGATTTTTCAAAATACATAAATACAGTAATACTGTAAGTGTATTTTCTTTTATGATTTTCTAATAACATTTTCTTTTCTCTAGCTTTCCTATTGTAAGAATGCAGCGTAGAATATAACATACAAAATATGTGTTAATTGACTGTTTATGTTCTCCAATCAATAATAGGCTATTAGTAGTTAAGTCTGGGGGGAGTCAAAAGTTACACACGGACTGTTGGGGCCCCTAGCTCCTCTCCCCACGCCCCCCCCCGGCCCTGTTGTTCAAGAGTCAACCATACTTGACAATGCAACTGTACTTTACAACTTCCAAAGTCTTCCTTGCACTCCTTTTTAAGACTGAGAAAAACTCTTCTACACTCACTGTTCAGAATTAGAGACGTGCCCATTCCTAAATCACTCCCTGACAAGGAAAGTGGAATTTCCATGACTGGATTAGATTAATTATCATCCTCTATAGGGCTGAGGAAAGTCCGCCCTTTTCTAAACTGTGTGGTCTCCTGATCGCCGAACAAAATCAAGGTTCTGATCAAAGGGAAGATTAGTGGATGGAATGGATGCAAAGTGGGTGGTCAACAGTGTCTGCTATGCCGGGTCTGAGGAAGAGCCTAAAAGGAATCTGTCTCAAAAGCAGGGCTGGTGCTTTCGGGCTCTTTGCCTTGTGGGAGGAGAAAAAAAGTTAAAGAACTGCTGGGCAATACTATTCCTTTTTCCTGATTTGATATGGCAACCTCAACACCTGATGATTTTTTAGGGAGAGATAAAACACTGCATGATTATGTCTCTTAAAAGAGGCAAGAAATTCCCTATATGGAGGAGTCAGTAATTCAGTATTAAATTTGTAACTAAAAGAAATTCAGTGGGAAGCATAATTGAATCAATTAGAATACTCTTAGTTCAATGTATTGAAACCCCATGCATGACAATAGGAAAATTCTTTCATCATAGGAAATCCAGAGGTGGGGCAGGCTCTAGTGTTGGTCGACTGGGCTCTTTCCATCTCTTGATTATTCGTTCTTCAGGGCTGGCTTTGGCCTCAGGCTGGTGGCTCTAGCAGACTCTAGGCATCACATCTACTCAAGGCAAGGTTCCAAAAGGGGCAGGATGGCAGCTGCCCGTTAGGAATGGCAAGATTTTTCCCAGATGCCCCTCAGCATACTTCCTCTCCTGTGTCACCAACCAGAGAGGTCATATGTCTGCCCCTGACTCCATCACTCCCTGGAGGATGGGCTTAGTCAACATCTAGGGTGTGAGAATTCTGAGGGATAATAAATACCTCCTATCTCTATAACTCTAGTTAATCTAGATGGGTGGAGAACAAACTAATCTGGCCTACCACATGTTTTTGTAAATAAACTTTTATTGAACGCACCCCCACTGATTTCTTTATGTGTTGTTGATCTCTGCTTTCATGCTACAAATGACAGACTTGAGTACTTGAGTACTTATAAGAGAGACCATATGGTCTGCAAAGCCTAAAAATATTTTTTGTCTGATTTTTATAAAAGAAAAAGTTTGCCAACTCTGATCTAGAGTCAACTGCAGTACTTCCTTTTATTTGCTTCAAACTATCTTCTGAAAATGGCAAGTTTTTAATAATGCAGATCGCCCTCCCCATTATTAGTTGGCATCCTCCAATCCATTGAGGATCTGAACAGACCAAAATGCAGAGAAGGAAGAATTCACACTTTTTTTCTTGCCTCAGTTTTGAGCTAGAGCATCCCATTTCATCAGCTCCTTCCCTTGGGCTAGGGTTTATACTGTCAGCTCCCTTGGTTCTTGGGACTTCAGATTCTACCTGAGTTATACAACTGACTTTCCTGGGTTTCCAGCTTACAGATTGCAGATGGCAGATTGTGGGATTTAGCCTCCATAATTACAAGAGCCAATTTCTCATAGCATCTCTCCCTCCCATATATATGTATGTATACATACACACATATATATATCTGTATATATACATATTCATATGTACATAGGTATATATGTATATGTATGTGTGTGTGTGTATATATCCACACACATAGGTTCTGTTTCTCTGGAGAACTCTGACAACCACAGAATCAAACCCAAGTTTACCTCATCTGTAGTTACATGATTGGATACATTTTACCAATTTACTCTGTGATTTTTCCAAATTGAAGAAACCTAATCTACATAACATATCCACATAAAATCAAATCACGGACTTTCCCTACAGTCATGCTGCTTGTATAGGGTTCCAGCCAGTGGTGTGCTGGATCCAGTTTTTACTGACTTGTAAGGGTCGATTGCTAACTTTACTTTCAAACTGCATTCAGTGACCTTGGTAGTAGAGCATTGAGTGTGGTGGGTATTGTTACACCATGAAAATTGGCAAACATTACAAATAGAGGTTATTGGATGTTTTTTTCCCCCCTGAAGATCTGGTTGTTAAACATTTACCAGCACACCATGGCTCCAGCAATTACTAGTACATTTTATGTACCTATTTCTGTTATGTAACTGCATAACAGAGAATGTCTTAGTGTAATCAGGACATTGCCAAGATATTATCAGTTTAAAATGAATGTAATCTGAAATAATCTGAAATAATTGGTCAATTAAATTTGACCTCTCACTTTATTCTGGGATGACCGTAGTGTTTACTGAGATCCAAAGCAAAGCCCTAGGTTAGAAGAGGCTTGTCTTACTATAAAAAGTGCACGCATTCATTTAAACAAATATTTATTAAGCATTTATTAAGTCCCGGGCAGTAATGACTCACAAAAGACCTGAGCCCTGCTCACCTGAGCCTTGCATTCTAGTGAAGGAGATAGAAGTTAAATAAATAATCACATAAGTGAGTACAAAATCAACAGTAGAACAGAAGGAAAGAGAGATCTTTACAAGCATGGAAAACCAGCCAACCCTGAGAGGAACTGAGAGACGATCTCTGTATCTGGATTGCAGAGAGTAAGAGGGAGAGACTTCCAATCTGAAATCTGTATTTTAGGGAAATCTGTTTTCCAAGAGATCCTGGGGAAACATGCCAGCCTAGGAATAATGGGGACCCATGTGAAGGGTTTTAAACAAGGGGGCATCAGGATTAGATTTGCATTTTCAAAAGACCACTGGCTGCAGATAACAATGAATTGTGCAACGGGAAGAATGAACAGAAAGAGGTAAGTCCTTTGGCTGTTGCAGCCATTCTGGTGGGGGGAAATGGAAGCTCAAACCAGGGCATTGGTAGAGGAAATAGTGAGAAGTGTCTGGAACCACATCTGAACTTACTGGGGTTCCCATGAAACGCTTCAAGGAGCTTAAAATGTAACTAAAGAGGTGACTCACAGGTATGAAATCACAGAAACAGTGTATAATTAGGAAGTATGCTGAGAAGTTCAAACTTTGAGGGACATAGGAATTGAGAGTGAAAAATGGGTCAGCACTCCAATGGTTAGGATTTAGAGAGAGAAGCCAGAGACAAAAGGCAGCAAGATATAGGACAGTGAGGGGAGAGGTCTATGGAGATATGGCACATCGTGGGGAAAAACAACTCTTGTTGGATTTGGAGGGAAAGGCCAAATTATGAGGACATGAAGAAGCCAGAGTTTGAAAGACTTGCTGTGAGATTAAAGAATGAGCTATTACAAATGGTTTACATAGGAAGAGTACAAGATGAAAGCAACATTTTAAAAAGTTTAGTTTAACTAAACCCTTATGACTAATTAGACTGAGAAAAACTCGCTGCCTATGTGGATGTTGAATGGTACACTGGACTTAGGTGGTAGCAATTAGGTATGGAGATGAGGGATGGATATTAGGAACACCCAACAGGTTGGAGATGATGAATTTGCTTTAGACACAGAGTAGGCTTGAAATGATGCTGAGTGGAAATGCCCGGGTGGCTCAGTCCATTTAAGTGGCTACCTTTGGCTCAGGTATTGATCCCAGGGTCCCGGGATCAAGTCCAGTGTGGGGCTCCCTGTGCAGCAGCGAGTCTGCTTATCACTCTCCCTCTACACCTCCCCATCTGCCCCGCCCCCTCTGAGCTGGCTCTCTTTCTCAAATAAATAAGTAAAATCTTTTTAAAAAAATGATGATGATGAGTGCTCAGTAATAAATGTCCAGTAGGCGATATAGACTGGGTGATTTTCTTTGCATTCTTCTGTACTGTTTACAATCCCATATTGTCTTTCCTCATTGGTGTTCTCAAAAGGAATGTTCCATAATTTGCTCAAAGGAAATTTCTGCCTTCTAAAGCACTTTCAAGGCTTTACAGAATGAAATATTTTAATATATCATTTTAATTTCATGTTAAATAATATTTTGACCTAACAAAATTGAATTTCCCAAATAGTCATTGACTTGTTTGTATTCTTTACCAGTTTTACTTTATTTTATTTATTTATTTTTAAGATTTTATTTATTATTTATTTGACAGACAGATTGCAAGTAGGCAGAGAGGCAGGCAGAGAGAGAGGAAGGGAAGCAGGCTCCCCGCCGAGCAGAGAGCCCGATGCAGGGCTCGATCCCAGGACCCTGGGATCATGACCTGAGCCGAAGGCAGAGGCTTTAACCCACTGAGCCACCCAGGCGCCCTCTTTACCAGTTTTAACAAGTAATTACTGATTTTTAGAAAACTTGAACTATGAATAGAATCCTATTTAAATGAGCTTGGGGAGATAAAAAAAAATAAGTTTTTAACTTCCATTAAAATTAATGTATATTACAATCTAGAGTAAAACAGTTTCTGGATGTATTGTTGACTTTTACAGAGAAACTCATACAATCATATCTTATTTACTAATCTTCTCTACTTTATTAGTACCCCACCTCCATTGTACCCTTTTGTCAGAGATGAAAGTAATCTTTACCCTTCTGTTTTCCTGCCCCTCAACTCTTCTGAAATGAACCACTACCAAAATACTAATAGAACATTTTGTGGAAAGTCTCAAATTTCAAAGATCCAAACACTACAAATTAGAAACTCCAAAAGAACAATGTCTTTACTACAGAAATTAGCTTCAGAGTGGGTAACAACTGTTGAAGGCATCTGCTAAGTGGGATTTTTAATTTAATGGAATTTGTTATAACTCCATCAGTCAAGTACAATTGCTATGCACCATCTGTTGTGGCTTTGAAATTGCCTTGCTTCTATAGAACCGGATGTAACAGTCATAGCCATTAAGATGGAATCCTACTCTTTACTAACTTTTCATCTGTCCCTTTATTTTCCTATGCTATTAGAATCATTAGAGGATAAATTAGTAAGAAAAAAACACAATCTCAAGAGTCAAAGGGGCAACTCAACAATAAAAGAACAAAGAACTCGATTAAGAAATGGACAAAGGACTTGAACAGAAACTTTTCCAAAGACATACAAATGGCCAATAATCCCGTGAAAAGATGCTCAGCATCACTAATCATTAGGGAAATGCAAATCAAAACCACAATGAAATACCACTTCACACCCATTAGGGTGGCTATTATAAAACAAGAAAACAAATAAACCAACCAAAAAACAGAGACTAAGTGTTGGCAGGGCCACGAGGATGTTGGAACCATATGCACTGCTCCTGGGAAAGTAAAATGGTGAGGCTTCAGAGGAAAGCCATATGGCATTTCCTCAAACAAATAAAAAGAGCCATATGACCCAGCAATTCCACTTCTGGGCATATACCTAAAAGAATTAAAAGCAAGGACTCAAACAGACATTTGTACACTAATACTCATAGCAGCATTATTTACAATAGTCTAAAGGTGGAAGCAACTCAAATGCCCATTGACAGATGATCAAATAAGCAAAGATGATCAAAT
Source organism: Taxidea taxus jeffersonii (assembly GCA_003697995.1). Taxonomy (NCBI): domain Eukaryota; kingdom Metazoa; phylum Chordata; class Mammalia; order Carnivora; family Mustelidae; genus Taxidea; species Taxidea taxus. The sequence continues at coordinate 25,373 of RCUC01150770.1, forward strand.
AAGCAAATAAGCAAATTACATACAATAGAATATTACTCAGCCTTGAAAAGGAAAGAAATTCTGGCACATGCTACAACATAAATGAACTCAGCAGTATTATGCTGAATGAAATAACCCAATCATAAAAGAGCAAATATTGCTCAATTCCTATGATATGAGTTACTAGGATAGTCAAATTCATAGAGATAGAATATAAATGGTGGCTGTCAGGTGCTGGGGAGAGGGGAGAATGGGGAGTTATATAATGGGCATAGAGTTTCAGTTTAGGAAGATGAAAAAAGTTCTGGAGATGGATGGTGGTGGTGTTGCACAGCAGTGACTATGTACTTAATGTCACTGAACTGGATACTCAAAAATGGTTAGAAACACACACACACACACACACACATTCACACACATTTTAGCACAGTAAGAGACAAAGGGACCCAGAGGAGAATTCTAATGACTGAAAGAACCTAATAAATAGCTTAAAGTTGAGTCAATCAGTTGAATTGTGCTTCACACTACACAACCACCTCATCAGAGACTGGGTCTCCTGTGTTCCTCACACTGCAGGGTCAGTATGATGGACTTCATGGTGCAAAAGGCTGGAAGCAAGGAAGAAAGAGGGTTATCCAGGGGAGCCTTGAGGAGCAGGGCTATAGGAATGTCTGCCCAAGAATGACCCCTCACTTTTCTTCCAGACAGGGCCAAAAAGTCATCTGGAAAAGTAGCTAAGGGAGTCTTCAGAATGGAGACTACACTGAGGGAAACTCCATCATCCCACTCTTATCCTTGGAACACATATTTTACAGTTCAACTTTTTCCTCTTTAAGAAAATAGACAAAGGGATTTAAGTACATGTCACAGGGGTGCCTGGGTGGCTCATGTTTGCCTTCAGCTCAGGCCATGGTCCCAGGGGTCTGGGATTGAGTCCCACACTGGGCTCCCAGCTCAGCCTGGAGTCTGTTTCTCCCTCTCCCTCTGTCCCCCCGCCACCTGTTCTCTGTCTCTTTCTGTCAAGTAAATAAATAAAATCTTTAAAAAATAAAAAAATAAAAAGTATGTGTTACATATGCTATTGTTATAAATGTAATACTTTTCCACTGTAGAAATTTGAAAATTCAGAAGAGTAGGACAGAGGAAAATCTGTAATCCTACTACACAGAGGTTACTGTGGGTGGCTGGGGGTTTCCCCTCATGCTTTTGATACATTGTTGGGGATTTTGAAGCTCAAATGTTAAATGAATACAAGTGTAGAATACTATATCATATCATTAACATGAAGCAAATTTAAAATATTAGGATCTCACTCTTTCACATCATCATGAGACATAGATAGATAGATATAATGTGTGTAGATTTGTCATTATTCCCTACCATCTAAACTAACGAGCATTACACTCAATTATTTAAAAGAATAAAATATTACCTCTAAAAGCTCACAAATACACTTAGTGTCCAAGAGATCTCATTCACACCTCTTAGAGGTGGTCTCATAAAATCCACTTCTCCCAGGGCTCCTTTCCTCTACTGGTTCTCTCACTCTTTTAATATTTCTTTGTAGGGTTGAACCAAAGTTTATTTAATACTTCCCCCATTGTTATTTGATTTGGGATTTTTGTTTCATTTTGTACTGAAAGATATTTATGCAAAAGTAGATGGAACAGATGAAGCAAAATTTGAAGGTGGAGGATGGGTGCATAGGATTTCATTATATTGGAATATAAGAACTTTGAAAAAACAAAGCATTGAAGCAAAAGAAAACTTCCAAAAATTAGAATTAATATTTCTAGGGCACTATAAGATTATATTGTATTTATGTAATAAGAATGGGAAATAAAAGGAACCAAAGATTCTTCCAGAGGTCCAATAATGTGAATAACAAGAGTCTTAAAAAGGCGACTAGAGAAAGTGGAGGGGGAGGTAAATAACAAAAAATAATTCAATAACATTTTTGGGAACTGAAGGACATAAACTGAAAGGCCAAAAGATCATGAAGTGTAATGAATAGAGAAAGACCTACACTAAGACACATTCGGGAAATTTTGATAGCTTGGAAACAAAGAGATAATTCACTGATCTAATCATCTTTTTCAGTTCCTTATCCTCCTCTTGTATTTTCTTTTTTCCTTCAGCTTAAACTCAATGGCCAATACTTCTAATCAATTCCTTGGATAGAACCTCCACATCTCTGTCCTTCTTTTGCTTTCTCATCTGTCATGAACAAAATCACAACTCTGGTTAAATGAAATTTTCCTTCCACTCCATTTATGCACCTGTGCAACTGAACATAAAGATGAGAAAACCAAGAGTCATGTTGATGGGTGTCGTTTTAAGGTCATCATCATTAACCTCAAGTGGGCCCTTCCTGCTGCCCAGCAATCAGATGGTATTACCCTCATGAGTTCACTTTCCTACTTTCGTAGACCACTATTTCATAGTTGCATCTCTTTCCTCCATCCTCCCCTACCACCTTTCCCACCCATTATCCACTGCTGCCCTTGCTTTCTATATTGTCGAGGAGACGGAAGTTGTCAAAGAATTCCCATGAGTCTCACCTTGCACACCTACCTACCCTCTACATCTGTGCTTATATATTCTGTATTCTCTCCTGTTCTGGGAATGAACTAGCCCACATTTCCACTAAAGCCATCCCTTTTGCTTGTTCCTTACTAGGTCCAACTCTTCTTAGAAATGCCACTGTAGCCATTCTTCTTCTTTTTTTTTCCTCCATATTTTATCACACTTTCAAGTTCCCCCTTTGGAGCATATTATTCTCTAACAGCACACAAACTACTATTATTTTTTCACTGCTTTAAAAAGAAATTCCCTGGACCCACATTCTCCTTTACCTACCACTCCATTGGTTTCCTTCCCTTTATAATTAAACTCTTTGGAAACTATACTCACTGTCTCCAAAGTGTTTTCTCTTATGCTTACTTGAACTAAATATGTTCATCCTCAACATGGCACCAGGATCATCAATTAACAATTATCTCCATGTTGTTAAATACAATGATCAATTCTCATCTTACTTGACCCATAGAAGTTTTGGATAAAACTGATCACTCCTCCTTCCTGGATATACTTTCTTCACTTGTCTTCTAGAGCATCACATCCTCCAAATTTGTAATTCTATTCTACTGACTACTTATGAGTATGTTTTGCTAGTTTCTTCTCATGATCTCCCATCTCTAAATGTCGAAGGGCTCCAAATCTCAAGGCTCTTAAACCTCTTTTCTAGCTGATCATTCCCTAGGTTATCTCATCTGGTATCCTAAATTTAAATGCTACCTATCGCTGACTATTTCCAGATTTCTATCTCTAGCCCTGGACTCCATACTAGTAAATCCATCTCTTTTCTTAAGTTGCCTTTTTAAATTTCTAGTAAGCTTCTCTAACTTTCTCAAGCAATATATGTTACTTCAATAATCAGAAAAATGTAAATATTTTAGATGAATTTCTAAAATGCATAATTATTTAATTATTCATAGTGATCCTTCATGATAATGTATCTCATTTACTAGCTAGAAAATGCTTCTTAGGTGCTTGGATGCTAAGGTTAATTTTTTTGTTGAAATGTAATTTTTTCCCTCTATTGATGTACTTGATATTAAATCTCGATTCTTATAGCTTGCCTATCTGAAAAGAGTGCATTTCTTAGTCTGAAATATGTGCATAATATTCATATGTGCATAATATTCCTTTAATGAGGCTACATGGTGTGACAGAAAAAGTAAAAGTGACGAAGCCAAATATATTACTACATTACATACAAAGCTTGAATGAAATGTGAAAAAAAGTATATATTTTATTGAAGGTACAATGTAATACTTAAATTTCCACATGAGCCTTCTTATGTGTCCTGTGTTTATATATATGATTTCAAACAAAATAAATTTAATCAAATCAGTAAATTTTTATTTTAAATGATCTTCTACCTAGAAGACACTATATACTAAGTTTTATTGGTCATTTAAGGAAAGAAATATTTTTGTTCTGAAATTACAATCTGGCTGGGAAATATGACAGAGATTGCATGCAAATTGCTTATCCAAATCTAGAACCTTGGGAGTGATAATGTGTCCTACTATAAATGTATATTTCCCAGGCTCTCCTGAAGAGGATTTAGCCAATGTGATACAAGTGGGAGTTTTTGAGTTGGGCTTCTAAGAAAACCCTTTTCCTCTCCTCTTCCACTTCTTATTGCCAGAAATTATTTGAATGACTATAGTTCCAGCAGCAATCTCAGATCATGAAGCAATTTTGATACTGAAAGCCACTCACAAAGTATGATAGAGCAGAAAAGCAGAAGGAGCACTCTTCCCAGTCACATCATACTAGCCGGGCACATTCTATATTCTGATTTCTATTATAAAAAAAAAAATCCATGGACTTGAATCATGTTTCAGTCTCCCTCTTTTTATTTTCCTGAGGTAGCCAATACTAGTTCTAATTAGTACAGGAAATAAGATATAATCAAGCAAAATGTTCAAGAAAAATATATAATTCCTGTTCACTAAAAGAAGAAATGACACAGGGTAGGACATAATTTATTGAAAACCACAAATAAAGCTTGAAGAGGCAGTATACAGTGTCCAGGTGTTGAATCTGGAACCTGAAAATACAGAGAGATTTTATATGAGATAAAGGAGCCACTCAAATGATTAAGGAAAAGTGGAAGTTTTAATAACCAGTGTTGAAACAACTGGATAATCATTTGGAAAAGACAAAATTGGATCCATATATCGCTTCATGTACCAGGATAAATTGCAAGTGGATCAGAAGTACAAGTGTTAAAAACAAAAGCACAAAATAATAGAAGAAAACATGGATGAATTCCTTCACAACTTGGCAATAAGTAAAGATTTTATAAATATAGTTCAAAATCCAGGAGCAATAGAAAAGACTGACAAACTTGATGACATCAAAATTTTAAACTTTTGAATGTCAGGATAAAAACCCCATAGGCAATATTAAAAGACAAATGAATGACTGGAGAAAATATTTTCAATTTTTGTTATTTCAAAGAGATGTCTCCCTAATACCAAAAGAGCCCCTAAAAATTAATTTAATTTATTTAGAGAAGGAGAGGGGCAGAGCAGGGGCACACCGGGAGGGAGAGAGTCTTAAGCAGTCTCTAGGCCCAGTGAGGAACCCTACTGAAGGCTCAGTCTCACAACCCTGAGATCATGACCTGAGCAGAAATTAAGAGTCCCACACTCAACAGACTGAGCTACCCAGAGGCCCCAAATAAAACAGCAACCCAATAGAAAAATGAGCAAAATTCAGAGCCTGAACCTCATACAAAAAGAAAGGCATATAGCCCTTAAACATATTAAAAGATGTTTCACCTCACTTCTAATGAAAGAATATAAATTAAAAACACAATGAGAAACCATTCCTCTTCTAACAAATTGGCAAAAATCTAAGAGCTGCTAAAACTGTTGTAAAGGTTGGGAGAAACCAAGGACTCTTACTCACTGTTAATGGAGACACAATTTGGTACAACCTCATGGAGAGAAACTTGGCGATATACAGTATTCCCCCAGGTGACAGTGTCACCTCCTGTGGTTTCAGTCACCAACGATGAACTGCAGTCCATTAGCAATGATCCTTCTTCCTTTGGGTGTAGGCAGAACAATAGTAGCCTAATGCTGTGTCACAATGGCCACCTCATTCACCTTGCTTCATCTTATCACACTGGCATTTTATCATCTCACCTCATCGCAAGAAGAGAGAGAGGGTTAATAAGATATTTTGAAATAGACAACATATATATAATTTTTATTATAGTATATTGTTATAATTGCCTCATTTTATTAGCAGTAATTGTTAACTTTTTACTATGCCTAACTTATGAACTCAAGTTCATTATAGGTATGTATAGAATAAAACATAGTATTTATACAGCTCAGTACTATCCCCACTTTCAGGTATCCCCTGGGGGTCTTGGAATGTATAATGGGGACTACTGTATAACAAAACTACAGATACTTTTATTCTTTGATTCAACAATCCCACTTCTAAAAATGTCATCTTATATTTGTTATTTTATACTAAATTTCCATATGGGTTTTCAGAGCTCAGAATCTATACTCGGACACTATATACTGCCTTCTTATGCTTTCTTTATTTGTGCTATTCAGTGAATTACATGTGCCATTTCTTCTTTTATTAAACTGTAATTTTATTTTATATTATTCTGTAATATACCTGTAGACATAAAATGACATATGCAACATTATTTATAACTGTAAAAGATTGTTAAAACATACAAATAAATAAAAACAATAAAACACCAGAAGAAGCACATCTCCATAATAGAAACTCTGTAACTTTCTCAGATGTGGTACTATAAAACCACTTTAAAAAGTATTGATATGAGAGAAATCTAGGATGTAATGTTATGATAATACATCAAGATAGTATGGAGCACCTGGGTGGCTCAGATGGTTAAGCATCTGCCTTCAGCTCAGGTCATGACCTCCAGGTCCTTGGATCAAGCTCCATGTCAGGCCCCCAGCTCAGTGGGGAATGTGCTTTTCCCTCTCCCTCTGCCTCTTCCCCAGCTTGTGCTCTCTCTGTCTCTCTCAAATGAATAAATAAAATATTTTTAAAAATCAAGATAGTAAACAGCATATATAGCATAGTAATTTTTATGCAGGCTACACACACATACACACACACACAAACACGCATAAGACAGGAAGCTAAATTTTTTAAATGGTGTCTATTGAGGAATATGAAAAATAAGTAACATTTTCCTGAATATTCTTTGGTTTGAAGTTTTAAATTTAGGACCATGCTTTGTTTTAAAGTTTAAACTGTCAAATCATATAAACATTTTACATATTAAAAAATAAAATTTAGAGCACCTGGCTGGCTTGGTTTGTAGAGCATGAGACTCTTGATCTCTGAGTTTTGAGTTCTGAGCCCCACATTGGGTGTAGGGTTTACTTAAAAAAATTTTAAATTTTAAAATAATATTAAAATTGAGTGCCTGAGTGGTTCAGGTGATTGTCTGCCTTTGGCTCAGGTCATCATCCCAGAGTCCTGGGATGGAGCGAGCCCCACATTAGGATCCCTGCCCAGCATAGGAGTCTGCTTCTCCTTCTCTCTTTGTCCCTCTCCCTGCTCATTCTCTCTCTCCCTCTCTCTCTAATAAATAAATAAAATCTTTAAGCAATATAATACTAAAATTGAGAGTAAATGGAACAATACAATATAATACAATACTATAACACACCTCCACAGTGTGTTCTCTAGTAGCTTGCCTGTGTCAAACCTCCCTCGCACAGTCTCTCATTATGTGTGCAATATTTTATGTATGCGTGGAAATATCCAGACTTAGGCCTTTGCGGACTTCTAAGCCTTAACAATTGAAATGCTAGAAATGATGCAAAACATCTGTGAAAGTCATGTGCAAATCCACTAAAGTGCTTCAGGAAAGCCTCTCTAACACACAGGGAAAGGATTCTCACTTAGGCCGGGGGCAGGTGAGCACAGTAGGTGCGGTCGGCGCGGCCGCTTCATGTGCCTTGTTCTCGGGAGGAATCTCCCCGGGCTCTGCGCGGAGCAGGACTGACGTGCTGAGGCGCAAGTGGAAAGAGGTGAGAAGTCTTGGCCGCAGCTGCCAGAGTCCTGGAGAGATGTAAGGAGGAACCGGCCGCTGGCCGCGGTGCTGAACACGCTCTCGGGTTGTTCCCAAGATGCCGGGCAAGAAGAGACAAAGCGGGTTGGTGAGATCGCTGGCAGCCGCTAGCCTCAGATCTTAGGTTATGTATTTCCTAGCTCCGGGCAGGGGACATACAGGTCGCGCTCAGGGGTGTCACCTTGCAAGTGGCCTCGGACGCATTTCCACGGGCCACAGATCCTGCCCCTCAACAACAAACCCATAATAGTAATGCAGCCCATATGTTTTTTTTATTGAGATCCAGCTGTGTCCCCGACACTTGACACCCACTCTCAGTGGCCCTCAAAACATCGTCGCAGTTTAAAATAAAAAGGTTGTTGACCTTGCCCATGTGAACACAGCTACACAAAACTCAGTGATGCCTCAAAAAAATGTTTACTGCTCACCCTCTACGTACCAGCCTCACAGCCTGTGCTCCTCCTGCTTTGCCTGCTACACTCTCCCACCAGGTCCCATTGCTTTTCCTCCTCCTTGCTCCACCCGGAGATTTGCAGAAGGCAAAATAATCTCTTACACAACATACCCCTTACCACCGCCGAGGTGAAGGACTGTACACAGGGCTGGGATTCAGAACAGAGTTCATTCACCTATCTTGCCCTTCACGCTCAGAAATCCAAATCCGGAGGGAGACCCAAGTTTAGTCCCTGAGCCCCCTAATCACTGTGTGACCTTGGACATGGGGCCACACGACTCTGAGCCTGTTTCTCTTTGTTAAAACGACCAAAGGTTCTAGATTGCCCGAGGTTCTTCCCAGGTGTGCACCGGTCTCCTCTCAGGTCAGCATACAAACACTGGGTCCTTTTTTCCCTGTCCTATCGCTCTTCTGCAAGTCGGGTGGGGCACGGTTGCTTCCTCTCCCCACCAGGCCCATTACCAACTCTTACTCCTTTTTGAGGAAGAACTCGGGTTCTGGCAACTGAAGACCTTGTTCTCCCCGCCACTCCCACCACCCCTCCCCCCACCTCCGGGTGTGCCGGGTGTGACCTGCCCTTCTGGACCACACTAACAGACAGCGCTCAAGCAAGGCTGGAAAGAGAGCTCCTTTCCCTCTCACATCGCAGTGCGAGGTCTCCGAGTCCGCCGCGCGCCAGGACACTTTAGGAACTGCGAGATGCCGCTAGAGCAAGAGGCAGGCGCAGGCGAGGCAGGACCCGCGGGGCTGCCCCGGTGACAGGTACGTGAGTACGGGCCAGCTAGGGGCTAGGTTTGGGTGAGATCATGGGGAAAAATAGAGGTGCCAGAAAGGCCGGTGGGTCACTCTGTCCTCACCACCAGTGCGTGTGTGTGCATGTGTGCGTGTGTGTCTGTGTGTGTGTCCCTCCCTTCCCCCCTTTTCGCCCCAAGCTCTCAATCTCACTTTCTCCCTAAGCTTCTGCCTCTCACTTCCCTCTCTTTCCTCTCCAAGCATCCTCCCTGCGACCCAGCGGCGGCTCCTCGTTCGCACTCTCTCGCGCCTAAAAGGACCTTCTGAGCCGCGGCCAGCTTCTGAGCGCAGTCGCATCCCAGAGCCAGTTAAGCCGAGGCGGCAGCATGTGGAACGCGACGCCGAGCGAGGAGCCGGGGTACAACCTCACGCTGCCGGACCTGGGCTGGGACGCTCCGCCCGACAACGTCTCCCTGACCGAAGAGCTCCTGCCGCTCTTCCCCGCGCCGCTGCTGGCCGGCGTCACCGCCACCTGCGTGGCACTCTTTGTGGTGGGCATCGCGGGCAACCTGCTCACTATGCTGGTGGTGTCGCGCTTCCGCGAGCTGCGCACCACCACCAACCTCTACCTGTCCAGCATGGCCTTCTCCGACCTACTTATCTTCCTCTGCATGCCCCTCGACCTAGTCCGCCTGTGGCAGTACCGGCCCTGGAACTTCGGCGACCTGCTCTGCAAACTCTTCCAGTTCGTCAGCGAGAGCTGCACCTACGCCACGGTGCTCACCATCACCGCGCTGAGCGTCGAGCGCTACTTCGCCATCTGCTTCCCGCTGCGGGCCAAGGTTGTAGTCACCAAGGGCCGGGTGAAGCTGGTCATCCTGGTCATCTGGGCCGTAGCCTTCTGCAGCGCTGGGCCCATCTTCGTCCTGGTCGGGGTGGAGCACGAGAACGGCACCGACCCTCGGGACACTAACGAGTGTCGCGCCACCGAGTTCGCCGTGCGCTCTGGACTGCTCACCGTCATGGTGTGGGTATCCAGCGTCTTCTTCTTCCTGCCGGTCTTCTGCCTCACTGTGCTCTACAGCCTCATCGGCAGGAAGCTGTGGCGAAGAAAGCGGGGCGAGGCGGCGGTGGGCGCCTCCCTAAGGGACCAGAACCACAAGCAAACCGTGAAAATGCTGGGTGGGTCTCAGTGCGCCCTCAGCCGCGCTCTCCCGGGTCCTCCCCTCTCCCTTTGCCTTCCCTCCTTTCCCCTTCTCCCCGAGCCTCTTCTTCCTTCCCCTGTTCTTCTCGGTCTCTATCTGCATGCATGTCTTTATCAGTTTCTGTCTTGAGCTTGCTCTTTGGTTTCTTAGTTTCTCAGTGGTGTATGCCCCCCCACTGTGTGTGTGTGTGTGTGTGTGTGTGTGTGTGTGTGTGTGTTGGTTTTTGTTTGTTTTTTGCTGTTTCTCTCTTTATCTGTCTTCCCCCACCCCCACTTTATCACTGTTTTCACTCTCTTTTCCGCTCTACCTCTTTGTGTCTTTTTCTTCTGATTTCTCCTTTTTCGGGCAAAGGTGTCCCCCCCCAACTTTATATTTCCCTTAAGTGAATTTTATCAGCCCAGAGACATTGCTTCAAAACTGAGATACTTCATAAAAGTCTACTGTAGTCTTTAAGTGTTAAAGTCGAGGTTAAGCATCCTGCCTCAATTTGTGGATACCTAAGTTGCATTACAAAAACAGGCATGGGCTTGGGGGAGGAGTAGCCACTGGATCTAGAAATCATTTGGTGGTAAATTGAACCAAAGATATGATCAATGTGGATAATTCTGCCAGAGATGATTCACTCTTCTTTCAGCATTGTGGTATGCTTTCTGACCTGCATTTTCCCCAGATAATTGCATTCCTTCTGTTTACCCTGCTGCTGTTTATATAGCTTTGAAAGGAAGTCAATGGCAAATCCCTGCTGGAGTCTCCATTTGTTTTCATGACCCCCTATTTCTGCCTGTAGGATAGTCCAGGATAATACAGGATAAGCTTAGATAGGTAGGCTTCTCCCAGCATGAGAAAAAAATGATTGTGTAAGCTGACAGGACTTACTATCCCTCCCTAAATGGTTCTTCAAAGAACATCTAGGTGCAGCATCATGACTAGAGTGTACTGCGGATTTGCTACACAAGTTTAATGGACAAGTGAAGTAATACAAATGTGTTCACATCCACGCAAAACATTAATTCTATTGGCTTTTTCAAAGCCAGAATCTGTACATTTTATTATTCCTCATTATAGTCCAACATTTTGTATTTATTTGCTTAGTTAGTGCTTCTTAGAAGTCATGCTAGGTTGATTTTTGTATTTGTAATTTTACAGCTCCTGGAATCTTGTATATTAAAGTGATACAGCTTTTTCAAAGAATGCAAAAAATTTTTATTTGCTAGACCAGTGATTCTCACAACATGACTAAAAGATTGTAAACCTGATAGTGCCCTCCTGGAAATTCTAATATTCCTGTTGCTACAGTGGTTGACAGTTGTTACTATGCAACTCAGTTTCGAGAATAAGTTTAATAATCTCTTCCAATTTTATTTTTAAGCTGTTCATTGTCTTCACTGGTGTCTCAACACCATTGTTAATTTTCTTTTGCCTTGACCTTATAAAGGGAATCGCTAAAATGGTACAAGGACTGAAGTATCATTTTTTGTTATTTTTCCTTTGATTTCTGCATTTTAAAAACTTAATCTAGAAATTCAGAGGGCTTGGACAAAAATTCTCTTACCTGCATAAAATGAAGACTCGGGTGGATGATAATTAATATGAGTGGGTTTTATGGTCTTTTATAACTTACTTATGTCTACTGTAGGTGGCAAGGTATCATGCATTTCAGTGACTCTCGATCCTGACTGCATACTCAGTCTTTCATGAAACTTTAAAAAGAGAAAAGCAGGTGTCCTGGTCTCCTTCCTAAAGACCCTAATTTTGCGAGTCTGTGTTATATACAGGGACTCTGTGCCCCCAGGAAACTCTGCTACGTAGCTGTGGTTGAGTATGGCCACTGTGCTTCGTATTTGTTAGTATCTGGCACAGGTGAAATGGTGGACTATTGTGAATAAATTGTTGAGTCAATATGTCAGTCTAGTCATAAAAAGCACTCAAGTAGTTGTTAAGTAGAAATGATTAGGAAGCTCAATAAAAATGGATGAACTGTTAGTACAGACAGACCCAATCTTGGTAAAAAGTAGAAATAGGGACAAGCAGAACATAATGTTTCTCTGAAGTCAACGGTGATACTATAAATAAAACAAAACCATGGCTTCAAAATAGAATGTGACTTGCTGTAACATTTCTTGAGCTCACACTCTCTCTCATGTTGTCCTTTTAGCTGTCGTGGTGTTTGCTTTCATTCTCTGCTGGCTGCCCTTCCATGTAGGGCGATATTTATTTTCCAAGTCCTTCGAGCCTGGCTCCTTGGAGATTGCTCAGATCAGCCAATACTGCAACCTGGTATCCTTTGTCCTCTTCTACCTCAGCGCTGCCATCAATCCTATTCTGTACAACATCATGTCCAAGAAGTACCGGGTGGCGGTGTTCAAGCTTCTGGGATTTGAACCCTTCTCCCAGAGGAAGCTCTCCACTCTGAAGGATGAAAGCTCTCGGGCCTGGACAGAATCTAGTATCAATACTTGACCATGCACATTGCTGAGCAAAGTCATCGCTTGTTCTAAACCAAAAGCCATAGCACAGCAGAACTTGGGAAGAAGTTGAAGGTTAATTTTGGAATTAGGAACACACAGCTCTGGAAACAACTGGGAAGAAAGAAAAGATGGAACTTGTAGTGTGTGAGCAGTTTGATTGATTGCACACTCATCAGTGCTCTCATATACTATTTCTGCATATTCACTGTCTTATGATTTTGCATTCTGCTGTTGGTGCTAGCAAGGATTCTGCAATTTGGAGAAAGGAGGATGGGCAGGGAGAACGATTAGGGCACTTCTTACTGAGTAAATACTAAATCTGATTTACTTTTTCATAATGATAACGAATTTTGATTAGAGAATGGCATTAAAATAAAACATTTAAAACATAACTTTTAAATACTAGAAATTTTCATATAGCTCCAGATCAGTGCTGTTCAAGAGAAATATAATGCAAGGCACTTAAGTAGTCAATATAAAACTTATTAATGAGAATTTTACCTTCTTTTTTGGGGGTACAGAGTCTCTGAAATGTTCTTTACATTTACAACACACCTTATTTGGATTTGAAGTTTTCACTACTTACACTTGATGGATTTAGGTTTCATAAAATTTGCCGATGAGAAAGTAGATTCATGAGTTTAAGTTGTCTAAACACACCTAAAAGTTTTCCCATAACTAAAACCACTATTATATTTTTTTAAATTTAAAATGAGTTAAAATAAAAAATTCAGTTCTTCAAGTTGCACAAGTCACCTTTCAAGTGTTCAACAGCCAAATGTGATTAATGGTTACCATAGTGGACAGTGTAGTTCTAGAGTATATGTAAAATTATTATTAATCTTATAAAAATGTTTACAAATAAAACTCATTCCCTGAAATGTTCTTTATAGTGAAAGTAGTAGGATGTTAGCGTGATAAATCCTCAAAATTACACCTAAATGCCCTGCTCTTCATGCTCCAAAGAAAATGGATATGAAATATAAGATGAATTTTTAAATTGGGTGGTATTACAGGTGTTAATATTCAGGAAATGAGACTTTATAAAAATTATAGAAAATCACAAGCTGCCTTATTTGGCTTAACAAAAATGCTTAAGCCAACCATAAGGCTTTGCTTTGTGAATAAAGGGATAATTTATAACTTACTCTGGAAAGCTTACAAGAACTTAGTGAACATAGACATTTTTCAAATGGTGAAAAGTTCAGAATTCCTTAAATGCTACTGTTTATTGATGTTCAAAACTTTTAAAAATCTTATAGCCATTTATTTCAAAATGCCTATGCCATGTCCTGTCTCCAAATTAGTTTTGCTATTTATATCCCACTGCTTATCTGATGGATATGTTTACTTATATACCCAGGCTCCCTCTGAATCATACCTATGAATGATTAGACACCTCCAACTAAATACTGAACGTTTTGGTCATAAAACTGAAATTTTCTTTCCTATTGACCTTGCTCCCCCCATAGTCAACTTTTTGCATTATTAAATATATTGTTCTAAAAATGATTTCTTCACACTATTAAGTCAGATAAGGAATTCCTACATAAGTTATTGGTTCAACTATGGAACTGAATGAACCAGTTGGGGAGATTATTGCCATGATTGATTTTTCTCACCTAATCTATAATTAGAAAGATTTCTGGGGAAAAATATGTTTGAAATCCTTCCTGACACTAAAACTGCACTATCCAGTTAATCTGAATTCAGAACTTTAGCAAATTGTTTATTCAGTTAATTCTTGGAAAGGCATCAACATTTTTTTGAAGATGTTATTTATGTATTTGACAGACAGAGATCACAAGTAGGCAGAGAGGCAGGCAGAGAGAGAGAGAAAGAGAGAGAGAGAGAGAGAGAGAGAGAGAGAGAAGCAGGCTCCCGCTGAGCAGAAAGCCTGACACAGGGCTCCATCCCAGGACCCTGAGATCATGACCTGAAGGCAGAAGCTTAACCCACTGAGCCTCCCAGGTGCCCCGGCATCAACATTTTTAAAAATGCTCTCATTCATTTAAGCCTGTGAAGAACTAATTAGGTCATTCAGCATTATTGTCTTAAATAGGGTCCAGCAAATCCCAAAGAGATAATTCACTTTCCTGAAATTTTAGAGTTTTTGTCTACAAGTATATCCTACTTGAGAGAAAACAAGCAAAGAAGGCTTGATTTCCATAAGACAGTTGGTTGCTTTGGAGAAAACCAAACCTAACTTTTAATTAGTTGCCTGCCAATTCAATGGTCTCCCCTTTCTGGTGAGTTCAGGTCTATAGTCTCAGCTTAAATCAGTTATGGGGCATAGTTTACATAGCAAGGACACCAATGTCCTTCACTGGTGTTGATGAGAGAATTCAGAGATAATATTTAGAGAAATGGATCTTGAATTTGCCCTCCCATCTTTGCCTTTTTATTCTTTGTAATATCTTTGTGTCATCATAAATGTTTAGGACTCAGGGAAAAGAGGAACTTACAAGGAGGAAAATTGTTTCTGAAAGTCCATCATTTCACAAGCAGTTAGTATATGCTTGCTACGTCCTAAGCTCTAGAGACTGATAAGCCAAGGATTTTTTCTTTATTGAGCTCATGATCACTTCTGTGTTATGTTGCAGTAGGTAACTAATAAATACTTTAAGTTATGAAAGAAACATCGCCAGTTGACCATGGATCAAATGATGCTCCAGCGTTTTAAGGGCTGCCTATTCATCTCCCTTGTATTGTTGTGTATTTGACTCAAAATAAATTTAAAATGGGCTGTTCCTACACAAACCAGTCAAATTTGTAGATGTGATTAGTATGTCTGCCAGTGGTAAAGACACTTACAGCTTGCTTTGTTAATGTGAAGAAAGTAAAGGAATCAGTTTCATTTGTAATTCATGTTTCCATTTTCCTGGTAATATCAGCAATGAGGTATCTGCCACCACACTTGACCCCAGGTCACAGAATGAGGGGTGGGGTCTTTTTCATTATACAAGGTGACTGTTATATGAGTAAGAAATGTTTAGTAATTTCTTTAAAGAAAACATTCTTGCCATGGATGATTTATAATCATAGTTTTGTGGCAATGACATTTAGAAACACTTTCAGTGACTGCTCAGACTTGGAAACCATTTCTTTATAGTCAACTTTTTATTGTAGTGAAGGTCATCGCGATGGGATTTGACTTGAAACTCCGGCTTTTTCACTCTAATGCTTTTCTTAAGAGGCTGAAACCATTACAATTTATAATTAGTAGTTGACATTGGCAATTTTAGTTATAATTTTTTTTGCTGTTTTTCATTTATTGATATACTTAAAAAAAAAAAATCTGTGAGTTTTTTTGTAAGACCAGTGCCTGAAAAGACTCACTTGTCTTTTAAGAAACATACGTACATCCTCAAAATGTGACATACATATATATATACACATCAAAGTTTTTTTCACATTGTCTAAATGAGTAGAATGGAGCTTTCTGCTCTCAGAAACACTGTATCTAATGTAAATAACATCATTAAAGATAAAAATAATGTGTATGCAGTGATCCTCCTCTCATTTCTTTGCAATTTAAATTACAACACTGGCCAGGATCTCTCCAGTTATAACTTAACTAGATGATTATTAACCCATGTTAATTCAGTGAGTTGATAACACAATTTTTATCTAGAGAATGAGCTGTCAGTCAAAGTAGGTAGAAAGTGATGTGCTGGTGGTGAGCGCTGGCCCATTTCAGCTCACTTATTTATTCATATTAGATGAATTCAGTTATGTTGATTCTTGGCAGTCATTTAAGTTTGAAACAGGTGAGGGAGAAAGTTTGCTTATTTTGTGTTTTTCCTTTTGAATGCAAACTCTTGCTGGGTGTTGGAAGCTAGCCATATTGGTAGAAAGAATTATCATCCTTAAAAAAAAAAAAAAGCTTCCTGGTTTATGGCTCTTCCAGTTGCCTGGATATTTGCTAGATTTCCAATTACTATTTTATGCTATGACATAGTATACTCATTACACAAGGGGCCATCAACTAGCCCCCAAACTGGCAAAACAGTGAAGCCCCCAGAAAACATGTTTCACGTAACTGCTCAGAAGGTTCTGCCAAAACTTTACAGATGTTCCTCCCAAAAGAAGACTCCCCACTCCCAACCTCTCCCCCCAGTATATGAAGAGAACAGTTTGAAAGGTTTTCTGTGATTTTTGACATCTCCAATCCAAACATTTCTCTGGCTCAAACCACAAAAACATTCACAGCTAACACTTGGAGCATTGCAGGTTTAGCCTCCTAGAGAGCTCTTGCTCATATAAACATATCCAAATAGCACCGTCTCCTATTTTAGACACCTGCTGTATTCTAGGTATTATAGAATTTACAGCTTTGTTGATGTGTATTGTTACAATGTGTCATAAATGTCACTAATGATATTTTTACTTGTGATTCTTTTTACTTAAGTTTTTTGTGAATGTTGAAGAGTTTATAGCTGTCATGTCTTGTGAAATTAGGCACTGATTTTCCTTCCTTTGGGTGTCTTAAACCAAACAATGGCTTAATAAATATATTTTAAAGCCTATAGAAAATTTTTCCCATGCACAGTTATAAATCTTGGTGCCTGGGATATTTCAGCTCTACTCCTCTCCCAGATTCAGTTCTATTTTGCCCTTTAATTTCTGAAATATGTATTCTGCCACTGTGAGGAGTGTTTGTTACAGTGAATTTTATTTCCGCAAGGGCTCCAATATTGAATAATGAGTTAAACAATTTCTAAAAGAAGAAGTGGCCTCCATATTAAGAAAAGTCAAGGACCCTGTGATGGATTGTGACCCCCATGCCCTCTCCACCTCTCTTCCCTGACAACCTGTCACCCCCCAGAGCCAATGGTGTGACAGCTTGCAACATGGGACCCAAAGACCACAAGCTCTTTGAGTCAAAGGGAGAATTCCTATACATCTTATATGCAGTAGTCAGCCACTCACTAAATGTTGTTTAGATAAATGAAGGTTTAAAGACTGGATTATATGTCTCCTGGGCATTAGCTTCTAGGCATATGGATTCCAGGGACCAATAAAGTTGAAAACTAAAATTGGAGGACCAATAAAGTGGCCAACTTTAATTTGCAGATTAAAAGTCTTTAAAATACCCTACTACCTATTGCCACCATCATTTCTACTTAAGAAGAACATTAGAAGTGAATGAAGGATAATCATGGTGTGAAATTTCAGTGTATTCTACATACCACAAAATCATACATATATGCTATTAACATGAGTTCATTACAACTTTAAGACAGTACCTAAATTAAAATGTATAAATAACACTCGGCAGTGATTACTAATACAGTAAAGTAATCCAACATGGTATTTACTTTTATTGATCTGCTAAGGCTCTTCCCAATATCTTCTGATCCCTTCTGTCCATCTCTCCTTGAATTCAGTGACAGCCAGTGCCCCTCATATTCTCTCACATCTATCCCTGTGGCAGGTATCCCTGAGGTCAAAAGAAGAGAGGTCTGCAGGCCTATCTGGGACTTGGCAGGTCTCACATTCTGAGGCTAATGTTCAAATGTGGCTTGTTCCTTGTTTCCTGACTCATAGCTCATCATCAACTCCCGATCTCATAGCCAGCTTCGTTCAAAGGGTCATCAAAGTAATTATAAATCATACACATCTCCTGAAGAATAGTTTGACTGTATGCATCAAATACATACAAATTTTGCATACTTCTTGATCCAGTCATTTCACATCAAGACATAATTACAGAAGAACACAAAGAATTTTCCATAACCGTGCTCATTGCTTCTTATTCATGATTTTGAAAACCTGAAAAAACCCAAATGTTGGAGAATAGGGAATTGGTTAAATAAATTCCAGAAATGATAAGCTAACTTTTTTTAATAACAGTTAACATTTATACAGTACTGTGACAAGGGCTTTCAATTCCTGTTCTCATGTAATCATCCCAACATACATAGGAAGAGGTTTTATTATTATCTCTGTGGGGGGTGAAGGGGTAACTGAGAGTTTTGTCACGTGGCCAGGAAATAGGAGAGCTGGAATTTGACCCCAGACCAGCTAGGTTCTAGTGCTTTCACTTTCTCTAATCTAGAGTACCATGCAGGCATTAAAAATGATTTGTAGGAGAATTTTAATAATGTGGGAAAACGGTTACCTGATATTAGTAAGTAAAAAAAAAAAAAAAATCCCATCCTGTAAAGAAAAGAAAAGGAAAAAAGATGTCCACAGAGCCAAAGACTGAAAAGATCCAGCATAGAAAGTACTAACAGTACTTTCTGGTCCATGGAAATATTTTCCTCTACTTTTCCATTGTTTCTAACGTTTCTACAAAGAATGTATATTATTCTTGTAATAGTGATAAATGGCAAACCACACCTACTGTAGTTGAGAGATTGGCTTCCCTCCCAGCCCTGTTCCAGATCGTATTCTCTGCTTTCTCCCTCTAGCATCGTGGCTTTCAGAGTGACATCTTCCATACCCACCACTAACTCCCACAGCTCCTCACTGGGACACTTGCCCTTCCCCGGGACAAACTTTCAGAGGGGTGGTCGGAGAGAAAAGCCAGGGCTCATCAATCAGGCTTGCTTTCCAGTTCTGGAATTTCATTGCTTTGGGCAAGTTCCTTACCCTCCCCCTAACCGCTCTCCCACGTAAAGTATCCAAACCTAGCAGATGCTCATCAAGTGGCTGCCATTATCATTTTGTCACTTGGAACAGCGTGAAACAGCCGCATTGTGTGTCTACCCTCCTAGGTGCTCTGTAGCCTAGAATCTTTCTCCTCATTTATCTGTCTGTTCCTGACCCTAGTCAGGCAGAGGTGTCCCTACAACCTTATTGACCATGTACAAATATTTAGAACGGCTGGTAAAAGCAATTTAATAATGCTGGGTAATTGCTCTGGCCAGGGTGTTGATAAGCTTCTGCCAGTTTTTCAAAATGCACCTGATCTATTTTGAGGTGAACCCTTGGGCCCTCTCCCAGGAGACATTTGCACCTCTACTTATGGAATGAAAAAACAATATCAGGCTCAGTTGGCAGGCTGTAGAAGAGAAGGGACAAGAGCTTGGCAAAGCCGGTTTCCTGACCACCTCTCTTCGTGGCCACGTGTTCACTATCTCAGCCTGGATAACTACTTCAGAACCTTTATCACAAAAGCTTCTTTCAGAATTTAAGCTCCAGGAAAAAAAGCATGCAAAGTGGAGTATGCATAGGCTTTGGAGCCAGACAGTTACAGAATTTTCTCCTGGGAGAAAATTAACCAGCCATGTGACACAGGGCAATAATTTAGCATTAACCTCTCTGGGTTTCTGTTGATTTAATAGTACAATAGAAATCATAAAAGTATCTGCTGGTTGTGGGTCTTGACAGATCCAGTGACATAATATATATAAAGGGGCAGCATCTGGCACATAGAGGAGCCCAATACACATTAACTTTTTATTACCACAATTTATTAGGTTGTTTACAATCTACAATTTCCAATTCAAGTTTCTTTAGAGCAGAACATGTCCCCCGAAACTGTGTGTGAAGAAACCTGAATGCAGACTCCTTCTGTAGTTTTCATGTCTCCCCAACCCCAGTTTTGACAGTAGTGTTAACCCACAGCTAATGAAGAGCTTTTTAGTGAGCTGCCTTTGTGGACACTTTCCAAAGAAGTCAGTGTAGTTTTCAAGGAAATAGTGATTCTCCTTTTGAAATCACATTCCATCAATTTAATGTAATTTTAGTCAAGTAGTTAGAATAACAAGGGCACTTTGACAGAGACAGATTTAAGAACAAATGACTCAGTTGGTGGAGCAGAAGTGTGAGGGTTTGCTAGAGCATGGCCTAACTCCCGGCATGTAGTGCATCCAGTACCTTAGACACAGGGAAGGGAGAACACTGGATCCCAGCAATCCAATTAAGAACACTTCTAATTGCCATTGTAAAATCACTTTGGCTCCATTCAAAGATAATAAATCCTAGTAGAGAACATATTAGAGACTGTCTAGGGTCCTAGGGGGCCTAGAAGGTTCCATGCTGTAAGCCAACTCCCACCCTTTGGTAGCAGTTCCCAGAAACATTGGCTGAGAAGGGACATTAGGGGGACAAATGTCCCTGCTGCCTGTGACTAGTTACTAGTTACTAGTGACTAGTACTAGTTACTCCTACTGTCCAGGCATCCTGTCTGGTTTTTGCCTTTATGCTGGATGTTTCTTTCTGTTTGTTTTGGTTTTTTTTAAGATTTTATTTATTTATTTGACAGAGAGAGATCACAAGTAAGCAGAGAGGCAGGCAGAGAGAGAAAGAGGAGGAAGCAGGCTCCCCGCTAAGCAGAGAGCCCGATTCGGGGCTCAATCCCAAGACCCTGGGATCATGACCCGAGCTGAAAGCAGAGGCTCTAACCCACTGAGCCACCCAGGCGCCCCTGGATGTTTCTTTTTTAAAGGACTTTTCATTAGTAGTTGCATTAAAGAAAGTTGGTGTGCCGCTGGCAGACCTCCAGTTGATATTTCCAGTTTCTGCCATGGTCTTGTCTCATAACACGTGCAAGGTGTATGTTCCATGAACAGAGTTCTCTCTGGGGAACTGAGGGGCGACCAACTATAACCCGTCTCTATTCCTAGTAGAGCATGCAAAATGCTTGCTGAAAAAAAAAATGAAGTGCGTTCTAATACACGTTGTAAGGAAAGTCACTTCTTCCCATCTCAGGAGCAGTGTATGTGTGGAAGCAATATGTAACCACCATTTGCAGGGTTTTTGCCTTCAGTTGTGCCATGGCTTTCAGCGCAATTTTCAAGATGCACAGTGCACCCAGTTAACAGGGTCAGTGGGAAATGGGGATAATTCTAGAAGTATGTGTATTAAGTGCGAGAAATAGAGACCAAGCAGTCCTTCTGTAGAGCATGCCCCAAACACTCTTGTTACAATGCTAACAGGCTATTAATCTTCTCAATTCAGTAATTCTTTTAAGAAAACTGTGCCCAAGCCAATCATGTAACACATGGCACTGCTAGAAGATACATTTACATTTCAGTATATGAAATGTAAATAATTTCTTTTAAATTCTTCTAAATTAATCTTACTCATTGTTGATTCTACAGCTTCTCACACAGGTACCAAAAGTTCATGACTGTTGTTACTGTGTTGGCTCTATTATCAGAAGATGATCTTGGCACAGGTTGAAGGAGGCCAGTTTTATATCTATGCCATCAGACACTTTAAATAAAAGATTATTTAATTTCACTAATGGGTTGAGTTTTCTCATCCAATTGATGAAATAAAGCTTTTGGGAGTCATTCTGCCAAAGTGAAGCATCTTATGTTACTGAGGATAATCGTAATTTTGGTTAAACATTTCCCCATGAAGTTTAATGTATTCATTTGGGGGTGATTATACAAACATAATTTTGGTGAGGCAAAGTGCCATAATAAAAATAGTGTTCTTACTAAATGATGAATCTTATGGAACAGACAGGAGAACTTGGAACGGTGATACCTACATAATTTGCAATTCATCCAAAGAAGTTGTGATATTCCGCCAATTAAAACAGATGTATTGCCAAAATTTACAAAACACACACACAGAGTAACTGAGACACAAATGTATCAGAACAGTGGTAGTCATTCTCTCTTTGCTACCCATCATCAACTCTATTTCAGAAATGCTTGTATTTTGAACAACTACTTTGTAAATCAATTTTAGTGTTCTCAAATAAAATCATAAATGAGTCTTCTACATGTCTTTTGCTTAAAATCAGTTGAATGTTTAATCAGAGTAGTCAGCAAATGGAATACCAAAAAACCCCCCTAAAAACTAAAAAGAAAATCAGCATTTGAAGCTCTGAAAAATGTGTAAAGTTACTGAAAACACAGCTTGCAACAGAAAAACATTAAAATATATCCCTCTGAAAACAGGAAGAAACTGAACAAATTATGTAATGAGGACTCAAAATTGTATAGACTTACTTTTGACATTCTATAGTTGATCTTTGGAACATTTCAAAGTTTGAGTTGAATCTTTTTTGGAACACAATTGAGAAGGTCTACTATTTTCTAAGATCTAAAAATGACAAAACATTCAAAAGAATTGGAGTCAACTTTATGTGACAAATTTTGTCTTATAAAAATATTTGTCAAAGAAAGCACTCTCAATAGGGACAAAGTGATGGAGTATGTAAAGAAATTTAGACAGAAATGGAAATTTCAAGAAAAAAAGTAACAGAAAAATAGATCTTCCTTTTTCTCAGGATTTGTTCTGACATTACTAGAAAGAGCAATCAAAGATGTCAAGAATTTCAAGCTTAGTAACCATAAATGTAACAGAGAAGGAGACCAAAGGTTATTTTATTAAAAAATCAATAGATTATATTGAAAAAGATGTACTCTTCATCAAAATATTAGTGATATAGTATGAGAGATAGATAAAGCCAAAAAGCCTGAGTAAAGTATACAAATATATACCAAGAATAATTTTCCTATTTTTAAACATTCTGAAAAATCAATATAAAGTCTTTTTATTAAAAAAAAGAGAGAGAGGAAAATAGAAACAAACTTAACTACGGAGAACAAACTGATGGTTACTGGAGGGGAGGTGGGTGAGGGGCTGGATTAAACAGGTGATAGGTATTAAGGAGGGCACTTGTGATGAGAACTGGATGTTGTAAGTGATGAATCACTAAACTGTACACTTGAAATTAATATTAACACTAATTAATTAAAATTAACACTGTATGTTAATTGGAATTTAAACAAAAACATGGAAAGAAACAACAGTCTTGGGGTGCCTGGGTGGCTCAGTGGGTTAAGCCTCTGCCTTCGGCTCAGGTCATGATCCCAGGGTCCTGGGATCGAGCCCCACATCGGGCTCTCTGCTCAGCTGGGAGCCTGCTTCCTCCTCTCTCTCTTCCTGCCTCTCTGCCTACTTGTGGTCTCTGTCAAATAAATAAATAAAATATTAAAAAAAAGAAAGAAAGAAAATAAACAGGTCCTTGGGCTGCCTGGGTGGCTCCGTGGGTTAAAGCCTCTACCTTTGTCTTGAGTCATGATCCCAGGGTCCTGGGATCGAGCCCCGAATTGGGCTTCCTGCTCGGCGGGGAGCCTGCTTCTCCCTCTCTCTCTCTCTCTCTGCCTGCCTCTCTGCCTACTTGTGATCTCTGTTTGTCAAATAAATAAATAAAATCTTTAAAAAAAAGAAACAACAGTCTTTTTATTTTGATTTAATGTATACAGATTTTATTTTATTTTATTTTAAAGATTTTATTTATTTATTTGACAGAGATGACAAGTAGGCAAAGAGGCAGGCAGAGAGAGAGGAGGAAGCAGGCTCCCTGCTGAGCAGAGAGCCCAACGTGGGGCTCGATCCCAGGACCCTGGGATCATGACCTGAGCCAAAGGCAGAGGCTTTAACCCACTGAGTCACCCAGGCGCCCCCACAGATTTTATTTTAGAAAAAACTTTGATTTTATTTTATTGATGGAACTACAAAATAGTTTCTATTCACACACTTTTCAATTTGTCAATCAAATAAAAATCAGTAATGTTACATTGAATTATTCTTAGTATTCTTGTTACCAAAACCCAAGTTTGGCTGCTTGATACTCAAAAGCCAATACTCAAGATAAAGCCTCTGCCTTCGGCTCAGGTCATGGTCTCAGGGTCCTGGGATCAAGCCCTGCATCGGGCTCTCTGTTCAGCAGGGAGCCTGCTTCCCGCCCCCCTCTGCCTGCCTCTCTGCCTACTTGTGATCTCTCTCTCTGTCAAATAAATAAATAAATTCTTTAAAAAAAAAAAAAAGAACTTGTAATGAGCAAGTGCCCCCCATTGTCCAACTGTTCAAACAGTCAGATGCCCACAGAGTCTTTTGATTATCTGCTCAGAATAACAGGCATGAATGTTGTCTGTACATGAGATATTGTGGCAATTTATCTGAAGTTTACCTCAAGTTATCTACCCTAGGCAAACAACAAACATTTAAAGGCAATCAGAACTAGAATCTCACACCCACAAAGGTGTGTTATTGAAATACAATTTTTCTCTCTAAAATCACTGTCATTCCCATCAAAGATAGCCAGATTAAGACTAATTTGTTTGTAAGACAAGTCCAGTTTTAACAAACATGGCTTAGTTATTTACGCAAGCACAGAAAGAATAGTGATTGATAATATAAATTCTTTTAAATCTGTTTTGTTGGAGCTTTTTATAAGGAATTTTCAGATAGTAGTTGCCATCAGGTTTGCTTGTAATACCTATTTACTTGGGTGAGTTCTTCTTCTCCCCAAATAACCTGACATTCCGGAGGTAACATTCTTTACTCACTGGGTAAGGCTGCTGGGAACTATGTAAGCAAGGTACCAAGGCAACTCTTCCGCCGAAGGGCCCTATTGGCTCTAAAAAGTCAACCATAGTCACTTAAAGCTGTCGGGTCATATCGGAGTCTACACATGTCTCTCTCAAATAGGACATTCCAGTCAAAGCCTTGGTAATTTAACCAATGTTTTCAACGGTGTCCTGTTACAAAGAGAACAGATTCTTACCGAACGTATGCAAACAATTATAATGGCCATGAAAGAAAGAATATTCATGGAGAGTTTATGAATTCTGGAAGGTTCGGGTAGAGAGAAAAATGTTTGTTTTTTTCACAAAGCGATATTTATCATATTTCTAAAGTCATAGATATCTTTTTTTAAAGATTTTATTTATTTATTTGACAGATAGAGAGATCACAAGTAGGCAGAGAGGCAGGCAGAGAGAGAGGAGGAAGCAGGCTCCCCGCTGAGCAGAGAGCCCGATGCGGGACTCGATCCCAGGACCCTTAGATCATGACCTGAGCCAAAGGCAGCGGCTTAACCCACTGAGCCACCCAGGCGCCCCTAAAGTCATAGATATCTTAAGAGCAAAAGTTTCCTTAAATCTGGAAGAGCAAACATTAGAGAAACAGCAACATTTCAAACAAGTCATAAAAACTGTAATCATCTTCCTCAATTCATTCAGTCCCATGTCAGTAATCTTGAATGCAGCTTTTCCATTAGTTACAGAAATTCTTACTCAGTTTAGTTTTATGGTCTTGAAGATATCAGAAGCCTGTATTTGTCAAAAGTCCTTTTTATGAATCTCCTTGAAGATGAAACACATTTGTAAGAGCATCAGAATCATGGTAAATGAAAAAAGACTCAGAAATGGATATAGTCAAAGGTCTGAAGAGAGCTTATTTTAATGAAGTTGACAAGAAAATCTGTGAGACACACACACACACACACACACACAAACACACACACACATTTCAATAATTAGAATGTCAAGTGGTGACTTTATACCAGAACATATTACAACTTCAGGAATTTCATTTTTTTTTTAAGATTTTATTTACTTACATGAGAGAGAGGCAGAGAGAGAGTAAGGGGGGAAGGGGCAGAAGGAGAGAGATAAGCAGACTCCCCGCTGAGCAGGGAGCCTGAATGGGTCTCAATCCCAGGACCCCGGGACGAGTACCTGAGCCAAAGTCAGATCCTTAACCAACTAAGCCACCCTAGTGCCCCATATAACTTTAGGAATTTCATTTAATTTCTAGAACAGTTATAGTACCAAACCATACAATATAATCTAAGATTTACCATCATTTCTTTGGCAGTGCTTCCCATGTAATTTAACACACCAAATAAACAAGCTTAATGAGTCAAAAAGACTTCATTTAGAATTTGGATTTGGGGGCAGTTTTGTTAAAAACCTTAAAAGGTTTTAAAGTTCTTGCTTAAATAGGATTACAGATCATTATGAAAATAATTATCTATCTAACCAATGTGACAATAAGCGATTCTGCAGAAAGTTATATAGTTAACAGAACTTAGCTCCTTTATTTTTTTTGTTCTTTCTTTATTTTTAATATATTTTTTATTTTTTAATAAACATATAATGTATTATTAGCTCCAGGGGTACAGATCTGTGAATCGCCAGGTTTACATGCTTAACAGCACTCACATTCCTCCCCAATGTCTATAATCTCACCACCCTCTCTCTACCCCCCTACCCCCAGCAACACTCAGTTTGTTTTGTGAGATTAAGAGTCTCTTATGGTTTGTCTCCCTCCAATCCCATCTTGTTTCATTTATTCTTTTCCTACCCTCCCCAACACCCCACGTTGCATCTCCACTTCCTCATATCAGGGAGATCATATGATAATTGTCTTTCTCCGGTTGACTTATTTCGCTAAGCATAATACCCTCTAGTTCCATCCATGTCGTCGCAAATGGCAAGATTCCATTTCTTTTGATGGATGCATAGTATTCCATTGTATATATATACCACCTCTTCTTTATCCATTCATCTGTTGATGGACATCTACGTTCTTTCCATAACTTGGCTATTGTGGACATTGCTGCTATAAACATTCAGGTGCACGTACCCCTTCGAATCACTACGTTTGTATCTTTAGGGAAAATAACCAGTAGGGCAATTGCTGGGTCATAGGGTAGCTCTATTTTCAACTTTTTGAAAACACAGATTCTCAAGAAGCTATGCAAAAGCTTTTGATCTTGATGAAGTCCCAATAGTTTATTTTTGCCCTTGCTTCCCTTGCCTTTAGTGATGTTCCTAGGAAGAAGTTGCTGCGGCTGAGGTCGAAGAGGTGGCTGCCTGTGTTCTCCTCATGGATTTTGATGGATTCCTTTCTCACATTGAGGTCCTTCATCCATTTTGAGTCTATTTTCATGTGTGGTGTAAGGAAATGGTCCAATTTCATTTTTCTGCATGTGGCTGTCCAATTTTCCCAACACCATTTGTTGAAGAGGCTGTCTTTTTTCCATTGGACATTCTTTCCTGCTTTGTCGAAGATGAGTTGACCATAGAGTTGAGGGTCTATTTCTGGGCTCTCTATTCTGTTCCATTGACCTATGTGTCTGTTTTTGTGCCAGTACCATACTGTCTTGATGATGACAGCTTTGTAAAAAGCTTGAAGTCTGGAATTATGATGCCACCAACTTTGGTTTTCTTTTTCAATATTCCTTTGACTATTCGAGGTCTTTTCTGGTTCCATATAAATTTTAGGATTATTTGTTCCATTTCTTTGAAAAAAATGGATGGGATTTTGATAGGGATTGCATTAAATGTGTAGATTGCCTTAGGTAGCATAGACATTTTCACAATATTTATTCTTCCAATCCATGAGCATGGAACATTTTTCCATTTCTTTGTGTCTTCCTCAATTTCTTTCATGAGTACTTTATAGTTTTCTGAGTATAGATTCTTTGCCTCTTTGGTTAAGTTTATTCTTAGGTATCTTATGGTTTTGGGTGTAAATGGGATTGACTCCTTAATTTCTCTTTCTTCTGTCTTGTTGTTGGTGTAAAGAAATGCAACTGATTTCTGTGCATTGCTTTTATATCCTGACACTTTACTGAATTCCTGTACAAGCTCTAGCAGTTTTGGAGTGGAGCCTTTTGGGTTTTCCATATATAGTATCATTTCATCTGCAAAGAGTGATAGTTTGACTTCTTTGCCGATTTGGATGTCTTTAATTTCTTTTTTGTTGTCTGATTGCTGAGGCTAAGACTTCTAGTACTATGTTGAATAGCAGTGGTGATAGTGGACATCCCTGCCGTGTTCCTGACCTTAGCAGAAAAGCTCTCAGTTTTTCTCCATTGAGAATGATCTTGCGGTGGGTTTTTCATAGATGGCTTTGATAATATTGAGGTATGTGCCCTCTATCCCTACACTTTGAAGAACTTTGATCAGGAAGGGATGCTGTACTTTGTCAAATGCTTTTCAGCATCTATTGAGAATATCATATGGTTCTTGTTCTTTTATTAAATGTATTGTATCACATTGATTGATTTGCGGATGTTGAACCAATCTTGCAGCCCTGGAATAAATCCCACTTGGTCGTGGTGAATATCCTTTTAGTGTACTGTTCGATCCTATTGGCTAGTATTTTGGTGAGAATTTTCGCATCTGTGTTCATCAAGGATATTGGTCTGTAATTCTCTTTTTTGATGGGATCCTTGTCTGGTTTGGGGATCAAGGTGATGCTGGCCTCATAAAATGAGTTTGGAAGTTTTCCTTCCATTTCTATTTTTTGGAACAGTTTCAGGAGAATAGGAATGAATTCTTCTTTAAATGTTTGGTCGAATTCCCCCGGGAAGCTGTCTGGCCCTGGGCTTTAGTTTGTTTGGAGATGACTGTTTCAACCTTCTTACTGGTTATGGGTCTGTTTAGGTTTTTTATTTCTTCCTGGTTCAGTTGTGGTACTTTATATGATTCTAGGAAAGCATCCATTTCTTCCAGATTGTCAAATTTGCTGGTGTAGAGTTGTTCATAATATGTTCTTATAATTGTTTGTATTTCTTTGGTGTTGGTTGTGATCTCTCCTCTTTCATTCATGATTTTATTTATTTGGGTCCTCTCTCTTTCTTTGATAAGTCTGGCCAGGGGTTTATCAATCTTATTAATTCTTTCAAAGAACCAGCTCCTAGTTTTGTTGATTTGTTCTATTGGGTTTTTTTGTTTGTTTGTTTGTTTCTATTTCATTGATTTCTGCTTTGATCTTTATTATTTCTCTCCTCCTGCTGGGTTTAGGTCTTCTTTGTTGCTCTTTCTCCAGCTCCTTTAGGTGTCTTTCTTGCTCTTTCTCCAGCTCCTTTAGGTGTAGGGTTAGGTTGTGTATTTGAGACCTTTCTTGTTTCTTGAGAAAGGCTTATATCACTATATATTTTCCTTTCAGGACTACCTTTGCTGTGTCCCACAGATTTTGAACCATTGTGTTTTCATTATCATTTGTTTCCATGAACTTTTTCAATTCTTCTTTAATTTCCTGGTTGACCCATTCATTCTTTAGAAGGATGCTCTTTTGTCTCCATGTATTTGGGTTCTTCCCAAATTTCCTCTTGTGATTGAGTTCTAGCTTCAGAGCATTGTGGTCTGAAAATATGCAGGGAATGATCCCAATCTTTGATACCAGTTGAGACCTGATTTATGACCCAGGATGTGATCTATTCTGGAGAATGTTCCATGGGCACTAGAGAAGAATGTGTATTCTGTTGCTTTGGGGTAGAATGTTCTGAATATATCTGTGATGTCCATCTGGTCCAGTGTGTCATTTAAGGCCTTTATTTCCTTGTTGATCTTTTGCTTGAATGATCCATTTCAGTGAGGGGAGTGTTAAAGTCCCCTACTATTATTGTATTATTGTTGACATGTTTCTTTGATTTTGTTATTAATTGGTTTATATAGTTGGCTGCTCCCATGTTAGGGGCATAGATATTTAAAATTGTTAGATCTTCTTGTTGGACAGACCCTTTGAGTATCATATAGTGTTCTTCCTCATTTCTTGTTATAGTCTTTGGCTTAAAATCTAATTGATATAAGGATTGCCACCACCACTTGCCAGGAGCCGGCCCCTCCCCCTGAGGTCTATCTTCCTGTTGCTTTGGATTCACTTCTCCACTGGTCCTACCTTTCCGAAAGTGGTCAATTTTCTGTTTCTAGAATTGTTGCTCTTCTTCTCTTTGATCTCCTGATGGATTTGTAGGTGTTCGGCATGGTTTGATAAGCTATCTAGCTGATCTCCTGCTACCTGATGTCGTCTCAGCCTGCTACTTCTCCACCATCTTGACTCCCACCTACCTCCTTTAATATTGAGAAGTTTTAACTTTCTTTTATTTTTTTTATTTTTTTAAAGATTTTATTTATTTATTTGACAGACAGAGATCAGAAGTCGACAGAGAGGCAGGCAGAGAGAGAGAAGAGGAAGCAGGCTCCTTGCTGAGTAGAGAGCCCGATGTGGGGCTCGATCCCAGGACCCTGGGATCATGACCTGAGCTGAAGACAGAGGCTTTAACCCACTGAGTCACCCAGGTGCCCCGAGAAGTTTTAACTTTCTTAAGTAATCACAAACCAGGCAAAGACAAAACACGGAAACTTTGGTTTTCTTTTCTTTTCTTTTTTTTAAAGATTTTATTTATTTATTTGACAGAGAGAGATAGCAAGAGAGAACACAAGCAGGGGGAGTGGGAGAGGGAGAAGCAGGCTCCCCACAGAGCAAGGAACCTGATGCAGGGCTTGATCCCAGAACCCTGGGATCATGACCTGAGCCAAAGGCAGACACTCAGCAGCTGAGCCACCCAAGCACCCCAAAACTTTGGTTTTCTGAGCAGATGAAAAAAAAACCCACATTGTTTATAATTTATTATCAAGAGCAGACCAGTGCACCTGGGTGGCTCAGTCAGTTGAGCATATGACTCTTGATTTCAGTTCAGGTCATGATCTCAGAGTCCTGGGATCAAGCGAGCCCTCTATCAGATTCAGCTGAGCATGGGGCCTGCTTAGGATTCCTCCCCAACTCCCCACCCCTGATGCACATGTGCTCTCTAACAAAAAGAGCAGACAAATATCCAAGAAAACTTTGTTTTTTTAATGGAAAGAAAAGCCAAAATTTAATCTTCTACAACTGTACTTTTAAAACTCATTCATTCTAATCCTAGCCTTGACCACACATGAAATTCTTTTCCAAAGATTCTTCTTCACAAACTTTCTACAGTTTTTTTAAAAAAATTTTATTTATTTATTTGATAGACAGATATCACAAGTAGGCAGAGAGGCATGCAGGGAGAGAGGAGGAAGCAGGCTCCCTGCTGAGCAGAGAGCCCAATGTGGGGCTTGATCCTAGGACCCTGAGACCATGATCTGAGCTGAAGGCAGAGGCTTTAACCCACTGAGCCACCCAGGAGCCCCTCTACAGTTTTGGTTTTTTTTTTAACTTTCGGATTTTTTCCCTAAGCCTCTGCCTCTAAATAATCAGTCTTGTCTTAAGACAGAATTGCCTTATCTTCCTTCAAAAGAAATGCATTCCCATTCTTCAATCCTTATCAAAACCCCATCTTACTGTCCCTACATATACAGTTGCTTTCCTTATCATTTCTAGCAGTCTTAATTACACTAGAATTTTAGTTCTTAGAAACCTTAGTTTCTAGTGAAAACTAAGTAGTAACTGTGAACTGTTAAGCCATCATTCTTTAGATTGACAAATTTATAAATATGTCATAATTTTTAGAGATTTTTTTCATCCTGCAACTTTCAATAAAGGATAAAATATGTTTACTAGCAGACTCAAGTATTATTCCCTGTAATAAGAAGTGAAAAGCAGATTAACCTATGGCTAGTAACTAATGTTTCAGTATTTATCTTCTTAGGAAGAGGCTTAGAAATCCAATGACTTCAACCCAACTTATCACTGAATAGCAAAACTTCAAAGTTCCAGGTTACCAAAGATTTTGAAAGCTATTTAAAAGTTTGCCTATAAACCTTTTTATTTATTTAACCTATTTGCTCTTACCAAGTACACATGAAGACTTATGAGACAAAATTAACCATCATTTCAAGTCCTTTTTGCTGACAAACTACAACAGATATAACATGAGCTCATTTGACCTTCAGTAAGCCTTGGTAGATTAAGATTTATATTTGATACTGATAACTCTAAAGACATGTCTATTTTAATTAAACCAACAACCCTGGATTAGTTTTAATGTCAAATATGATGCACCTGTGTCCACTAAGAGGGCAGTTTGCTCCCCACTGTCAATTTCACCCAGGGCTCCTGAGGTGAAATGTGAAGTGGGCTGTGTAAGTCCAGGGGAACCCCGGGCCCCTGCATGCTGATTTGAGAGGTCTTTTAGTTTGAACCTCATGAGGAGGTAGCCTGACAGCTTGGGGTGCTTTTTGCTCCTTGATGGTGATGGTAGGAGGAGCAGGAGCCAATGGGACCCCAGGCACAGACGACAGCATAGGAGCCAGCTGTGCTGGGTGCCCAGATGGCAGTGCAGGGGGAGGTGGGGAAGAAGGGGAAGAAGAGGAATGTCTGCCTTCAGTTCAGTGCATAAACCCAGGGTCCTGGGACCAAGTCCCACACTGGCCTCCAGCTAATCTGGGAGTCGGCTTCATTCTCTTTCTCCCTCAACCCTTCCATCCCACTCATTCTCTCTCTCAAATAAATAAATAAGTAAATAAATAAATAAATAAATACAGTCTTTAAAAAAAAAAAAAAGGAGCTGGTTGTGCGAGCTGCCCAGGTGGGAGTGGAGGGGGAGGTGGGGGAAAGGGGAAGCAGAGACAGAGGTAGCAAGTGTTCCGCCAGCAAGACTGAAGGTGGATTCAAATTTGGACTAACATTCCTTTATCCCTGTCCCCTGTCTCTCCTTCTTACAAAACAGGCTTTTTCTTTGGTTGCTTTTTAGCCCTCTGCACCATTTACTTAGCATATATCCTACTGGACTTTCTTTGGGACCAGAATGAGTATCCCCCATCTTCCTGGATAAAAGTTTGGAAAAAACACAGAAGAAATAAAACTGGGACTAAATGAAGCCCAGAGTACCTCTGTTAGCATTCGTTCTTCCTTAAAAGTTGGGGTGTTCAGTGAGTGAATCAAATGGCTTCCTAGACACGCGGAGAGATCCCCTCTTTGGAGACAACCAAATGTGAGGAAGAAATCCAGGAGAACCATTCAGGGGCCATCTTTGCTCTGGGCTTCACATATACACAGGCCAGGTGGGGTTAACAATAAAACACCATCTTTTTAGTCCTGGGATTAGAGCTGCAGGTGCGCCAAACAGAAAATACCCATCCCAATAGACTCTGAGAGGGGACTGAATTAGATCCCCCCTCCCCCATTTTCACACAAACACCAAAACCAACCAGTTATCTCTCAAATAAACGGACTCCCTCCTAAGAAGAGACACTGGTACAAAGTCACTTTAGAGTCATTTCCCTGACTAGTGGTACCACAAATTGACTCATGAGGGTTCAAACAGCTTCATTAGCCAAATAGCAAGAAAACCGGACTCCCAGCATGCAGGGCAGTGGACTTGCCCAGTTGCAGAGCCCAGCTGCTCTTCTTAGTGCAGGTTCCTTTCCGCCCACAAAAAGTGAAGGCCGGCAGCTGAGGCAGCAGAGCAGAGGGGAGAAAGGAGATTCCTTCAAACAAAACTAAGGATCTGCAGCTGTTTGGGACCATCCTTAAAATCACTCCCGCGGGCAGGATAATGGAGAGCAGCTGACTCCCAGACAGCAAGCCCACAAGCTCACCAAACCAGCGGCAGGTCCTGGTGCGCTGCTGAGGACAACTGCTCCCTCCAGCTCGGAACCAGGTAAGCTCTGGCATTGCTGTCACAGCCAATTGTTCCTTCCTGGGGAGACCTAGGTGGGGGTAGGTGGATGTTTCGAGGGCGTGGCCTCCAGCTGGTTCGCCAAAATCTGTTACCCAAACCCTAGTTTAGCTGCTCAAAAAGCCAATACTGGAGAGACAGAGGTTGGTTGGAAAGAAAAAGTAGCTCTATTCAGAAGGCTGGCAACCTGGGAAGATGGTGGACTACTGTCCAAAGACCATCTCCAAAGTCCTGGGCCAAGGACCAGGGAAGGCAGTCTTGGTCTCAAGCCGGTTTGCTGGCATCAGGGAAGGCTATTTTCTAGTGTGGCTAAGCTTGATCTGGAAATACCTGGCTTCCTGTTTCTCGAGGGTCAGTGTTCTGTTGAAATCTCAGAGAAGCTGTAGTTACTCAAGCTCTAAGCTGTAAGTCAAGAGAGGCACAGGCAAAGAGTTAGAGATTTGGAGCCTATAGGCTGCTTGGAACACAGTTACATTCCCTTTCACTCTCCAAAGTGTCCTAGTACGGGCCATGAATTTTATTGTCACCTTAATTGTAAAGCTACATCTTTTGTCTGCAGTAAAAAGTGTTGCGATCTATTAGTGATGCCTGCTATGAGTGAGTGGGGCGGTCTTGGAGAATTTTCTAATTTGGGCAATTCTTGCTGGAGGTCAAGAGTTATAGTAACTCTTAATCCCTACCTGTCCTGTGTGAAGGAAAAACGCTTAGATGCCAGTGCTGGCCCTAAAGAAAGCCCTAAAGGAGAATTTTCCCAGAGGTTTCCCATAACACAGTTGTTACAGGGCAGAGATTCCCGTTTGGCCTTAGGAGCCAGGAACAAGAGTTACATTATCAGGTGTCAGTGTTACCTGGATTCTGTGGCTTCAGCGGCTTTTGTGACCCCTCTTTATCAGTTTCTTGCTTCCTCTGCCTTTTTATATCTATCTGTCCCAAGAGCTTCAAATGTGAAGCACTGATAAGTGAAAGGAGAGGGAGAGACTGACAGCTTTGATCACCATCTGGGGAATCAGTGTTGCAGCCTGAGCAGCCCTGCCAGAAGAAAATTAGCCTTGTGAAAACGGAATTTTGGAAAGAGGCTGCTTATTGGATATGGTTGCACAAAGCAGTAGACTCTTGACTCTGGTGGACTGATCTCCAGTGTTGGTCTTCTCCATTTCTGGGACCTTTACCATGACTCCACTTCAGCTACTCACTCCTAAGCTGCCATGTTGGACAGTGTTGAAATCTTGCATTGAGACATGCAATTTGGTGACTGCAAACTTCTCCCATTCACGTAGGTCTGAAGTAATTCAGTGTGCTCCCATCTCCGTGACCCTGATTCAATCCATGCCCCTCACATCAGAAAACTTTCCAGTGAATGCTCCCCGTTCACATGCCTGCTTTCCACCATGTCACTGGCTCTGGATCAAGGAAGGAAGATGGTTGCCATCCAGATCAAGGCAACCATCTTCCTTCCTTGATCCACACTCCACATGCTGAATGGTGCTGGAGAAACCTCTCTGAGCACCAAGTACCTGGTAGAACAAACTCTCCTGACCATCTGCACCCTGCAAGTATGTCCTGACTCAGCCCTCTTTCTGCGTCACATACTTTATTTAGAACCTTCTTCATTGTCCTCAAACAATGCCAGCCCCTCAGCAGATACTCTTGTATGTTACTTCAAAAGGAAATAAGAGGTCATTAGTTGAGAGCTCTCTTAGCTAGTTGACCCTATATGGGAAAAGTTATGTGGAGCTGCACATGCCCTTTGCCCCTCCTATCTTGTCACCACTGGAACCATGTCTGCCGTTATCTCTGGCAGTGCTCTACTTCCTTTCTTTTCCTACCTCCTATGACTCTTCCCTCTCTCCTGAAGCTTCTTTCTTCCCTTTCTGTTGGTCCCATCATCAGCATTTAAGACTGCTCAGGACTTAACTATAAAAAGTCCTCACTTAACTCTTGCTATGGACTGAACTGTGTACCCTCCCCCAATTTGTATGTTGAATTTCTAACCCCCAATGTGATGGTATCTGGAGATGATGCCCTTATGATAACATTAGTGCTCTTATAAGAAGAGACACCAGAGAGCTTGCCCCCCACTCCAGCCCCCACCACCATGTGAAGACACAGGAAGGAGGTGGCCATCTACATGCCAGGAAGAGAGCTCTTACCAGAAGCTAACCATGCTGTCACCTTAAGTCTAATTCCAGTTTTCAGAACTGTGGGAAATCAGTTCCTGTGGTTTAAGCTGCCCAGTCTATGTTATTTTGTTTGGGAAGCCCAAGCAAAGCAACCCCACAGTGACTTCCAGCTGCCACCCTAGCCCTCTTCTCCCCTTCACAGTCAAATCTGTTGAAATAGACAGTCCCCACTTTCTCTACTCTGCTCATTTATTAACTCACTGACATCACAGAATGATAATAGTACCGAAAAAGAAAGCTTAAGTTAGACCACACAAGCCAGCACTGCTAGGACCCACTTGGTCTGCCCAATGGGGGAAACAGATGACAAGTGAGAATGGCCTGCTAATTATTTAACTCTAATTAAGTTGTGTGCTATGGTGAAGTGTCAGGTAGATACTATGCGAGTCCTTTCATTTGCCCAGCCTGGTCAGGGACCCAAAACATCCGAGAGCCTCCCTGGGGTAATGACATGGATGCCATAGCATGGGGATAGGTGGGAGCTTATCAGATTACTGAAAAGTGGGGGGGAAATTCCAAGCATAAAGAATAATGTGGAAAAGGTCTGGGCTAGGAGGAGCATGGTATATTTGAGGAACTGAAAGAAGGTCACAGAGCTGGAGCCTAGGGGCAAGAGGTGGACACTGCCTGAGAGACTGAGAGACAGATAAGGTCTCAAAGTCCACACCAGGGATTTTGATCTATTTTCTAAGAGTGTAATCAGTGATTAATCTTTGCAACTTCTGTCTGGCAAAGTGCAGTGCCTCATTCCTGGCAATATTTGCTTGATGATAGAATATCATTTATCTTAACCGGTGTAAGCACACTGGGGAAATTTGAACTGATTTTCTTAAAAGGGAGGTTTGTTAAATTTGTATATTTAAAGGCTGCTCCAAAGTACTGCAGAAAGTGATCACTAAGTCTTATTTGCTTATTATTATCTAGTGAATTAGTGACTTTATTTTTATGTACTGACTATCATGACCAGTATGCCAATTCATGTTTCCTTTGGCGGGGGGCAGGCATGGGGGATGACTATTGGATACTGGTTTGTAGCATCTGTGGACCATTGTTCTCACCAGTACCTTTAGAATCAAGATTATTCTGATAGTTTCTATATATAACTCCAAGAGGAAATTCACCAATGCTTGATTACTTGTGCATGTTAAATGATTCAGCAGAATTTTTTTTAATTTTTTAAAGATTTTATTTATTTATTTGACAGAGATCACAAGTCGGCAGAGAGGCAGGCAGAGAGAGAGAAGAGGAAGCAGGTTCCCTGCTGAGCAGAGAGCCCGATGCGGGGCTTGATCCCAGGACCCTGAGATCATGACCTGAGCTGAAGGCAGAGGCTTTAACCCAATGAGCCACCCAGGTGCCCCGATTCAGCAGAATTTTTACATGTCCCCAGTTATTTGTTTGTGGGGTCAGTGATGAGTTTGGAGTGGGTGAATGATGGGGTAGCTTTTGCATTTAAAGAAAACCACTGTGCTGGTGGAATGGGGTCGAAGGGGATGTAGTAAATATCAGGACAGTTATCCTCAATATCTAAGCATTTTTCAAGGAGAGAAAAGTCTTTGAGACAATGGGCAGTATTTTTCTCACACATGTTGAAATTAAAGTGTTGGTCAGTGCAACAAGTTCAGGGGCTGGGCTTGCCCACACGAGTCCTCAAGATGAAAAGGGCCAAGCCCTAACGTTGCTGAAGGCAAACTGTCCGAAAGAAGATTCCACTTGACCTCGGGGCTGTGAGTCTATCTCATGTTGGCACTGATGAATCTCTGGCTTTGTGGGCCATCTATATTCCATCCCCATGGTGGCAGCCACCATGGGAATCAGCATGGCAGACGGTGGTGCACAGATTGGAGCAGAGAAATGGAAGCATTTTCATTTCGTTATCAAGGCCTCCATTAATCAGCTAGTGAAGTGAACATCAAGCCCTAGAACCTTAGCCGGCATGAAATTAGGAGTCCAAATAGAGATGTCTGAATGTCTGGTTTATTCGTGGAGAATATTTTTTCTTTCTTTTCCTTCTTTCCTTCCTTTTCTCCTCCTCCTCCCCGTCCTCCCCTCCTTCTCCTCCTCTCTCTCTCTTTTTCTCTCTGTCTCTGTCTGTCTCTCTCTAAGGAAGAAATAGAGAAGGGCATTCTTCAGGCTATTGGCTGATGTCAAATCACACAATATCTATTCTCCACCCCTTCATCTCAGGGCTACACATTTTTTCAAATGAAGATTGAAGATCAATCTTGAAGATCGATACGCAAAGTTTTTTGTTTGTTTTTTTAAAGATTTTATTTATTTATTTGATAGGCAGAGATCACAAGTAGGCAGAGAGGCAGAGAGAGAGGAGGAAGCAGGCTCTCCGCAGAGCAGAGAGCCCAATGCGGGGCTCGATCCCACGACCCTGGGATCATGTCCCGAGCCGAAGGCAGCGGCTTTAACCCGCTGAGCCACCCAGGTGCCCTGATACCCAAAGTTTTATGCTGGGGTTTAAAGGCCCTGACCAGCAAGATCCGCTCAGATGTCTACTGTACCTTCATTGCTCCCATGCATGCCCCTGAACTCCAGCAATCTCAACTAGTATTTGTCTCTGTATAGGCTCTACATTTTCTTCTCTTTATTATTTCATTTAACAAAGATTTATTGAGCACTCACTGTGTACCTAGATAATAGGAATAAAGTAATACAACAAAGTTCGTGTCTTTGTGGAGTTGACATTCCAGTGAGAGAGATGGGTAATAAATAACATTTGATCATCTGCATTTTTATATGTCTAAAAATTTTTAATTCAATGTAAATTGTAACATTTGACAAACCACTAATGTGAACATTTTATGATCATTTTCCTAGATAATTCTCCATATAAGTTTCACCCTACCCAACACACACAGGGTCAAACACCCCCCC
>RCUC01150771.1:0-36939 GCA_003697995.1 Taxidea taxus jeffersonii
CGAAGGCAGCGGCTTAACCCACTGAGCCACCCAGGCGCCCCTGGAGGGGTTTTTAATGGAGGCTTCATTATATAGGCATGACTGAAGAAATCATTGGCCACTGATGATAGATTCAATGTCCAGCCCTTCTCTCCACCCCACAGGTCAGGAAGTGGGACTGGAAGTTCAACCACCCTAGTAATGGGTTGGTTCTCAGTCAGCTCTCTGGGCAACTAGCCCTGGTCCTCAGGAGAGTTCCAAAATTCACCTCATTAACATAACAAGAGACAATGGTTTTAAGAGCTGTAACAAAGTCAGTCATTAAGTTCTGTGTCTCGGTTGTGTCAACTGCAAAATGTTACTAAGAACAGCACATTGAGAAAAAATTGAGGGTTGGTGGGAGGTGCGTGGGGGATGGGCTACATGGGTGAAGGGTATTAAGGAGGTACTTGTGACCACCACTGGGTATTATAAGTGTGATGAATCACTAAGTTCTATACCTGAAGATAATACTACATTATATGTTAACTAACTGGAATTTAAATAAAAACTTAAAAAAAAAAAAAAAAAAAAAGAAGGCACTGAGGTTTTTATTGGCCTCAAGTTTCCAAGCCAACAACAACAACAAAAGAGCTCTGTGCTTGAAACAGGGGTGAAGACCAAATATATATTTCTCACTATAAATCACGGTATTACACCATGTGTCTTAGAGATCTTTCCAAGCCAGTACTTCAAGATCTTTTTGAGCTTACCAGAATTTACTCACATTATATACACATTCCCCTACCATTGGTCATTAAGATTATTTCCAGTTTTTCACTTGTACAAAAAAAATGCTGCCATGAACATCCGTATACACGTGCTATTGGGTTTCTGAAGTTCACTGTCAACTGTAACTGAACTGTGACAGTAATCAAGAAAATTGTAAAGCCTACCTAGAATGAACTGTATTTTTAAGAGATTTTATAAGCCACCAGGATCTCAGTTAAAAAGAAGAAATTTTCCAAGCCAATCATTTTGGCACCCCAGCAGCTCTAAGGAGCTGAGGCAAATGCTACGTCCAGCTCCAAGAAGGGATGAAATGCCTGGAAACTTACCCACTGGGTGCACTGTCCTCTCTACTAAGGGCAGCAGCAATACCTACTGCTGTCTCAGTGCAGGCCCCTTTACAGGTATGAGTGAGCTCCCTGAACCCTCACCAGCCACCTCGAGGGAGGCAGGCAGTACTATTCTTATTAAATGACTCAATTAAAATGGTACATTTTGGAGCACCTGGGTGGCTCCATTGGTTAAGTGTCTGCCTTTGGCTTGGGTCATGATCCTAGAGTCCCTGGATGGAATCCCGCACAGCACTGGTCTCCCTGCTCAGCGGGGAGTCTGCTTCTCTCGCTGCCCCTTCCCCTTCATTCTCTTTCAAATAAATAAATAAATAAAATGATCCATTTTACAAGGACAAACCTCAAGGTAGAGAGCTGAAGTACTCAGCTAGGAAGGGGTGAGAGTGGGACCTGAATCCAGCTGTCTGCCTCCAGGCTGGGCTCCTTCCTGTCACAGAGACTGATGACAGAGCAAAACCTTTTTCCAGAGGATAGTCACCAAGAAGTAAAAAGGCAACTACAGATGAAATGCTGCTATGCTTATGTTGTTAGTGAATGATTTTTTTTTTTATTGGGACTGGACAGCAAAGGCAGTAAAATAATACCATATGGGCCCCTCCTTCACCAAGTTGTCCATCAGATCAGTCTAGGATGAGACAGGAATATACAAAAAAGTCTAAAGCACAACCATGTTACACAGAGTGAGAAATAGTGCTGATCTCAAGTTCAACAGCCAGAGTGCTGAGCGATTCTCTAAGAAGAAAATGAGCTACTGAGTCTTCATCAACTTCCCAGTGTTGTTTTTTAAAAATACATAATGCTATTTGTTAAATTACCCTTGACCCATAAAGAAGGGCCAAAAGCCAAAGGTGACATTTGAAGAATGAAATGAATCTATCTTTGGTTCTATTACCGTATTTCCTTTGGTTTCCTTTTAGTCAACTTCATCCTCAGGGTACATTAATTTTTTTTTATTTTTGTTTTTTTTAAAGATTCTATTTATTTGTCAGAGAGTGAGCACAGGCAGACAGAGAGGCAGGCAGAGGCAGAGAGAAGCAGGCTCCCCGCTGAGCAAGGAGCCGGATGTGGGACTCGATCCCAGGACGCTGGGATCATGACCTGAGCCGAAGGCAGCCACTTAACCAATTGAGCCACCCCATCCCCAGGGTGCATTTAAATTAAAAAAAATTTAACACTTTTCCCATTTATTTGACAGAGAAAAACACAGCAGGAGAGGAAACGCAAGCAGGGGTAGTGGGAGAGGGAGAAGCAGGCTTCCCGCTGAGCAGAGCCTGATGTGGGGCTCTGCGCCGCAAGCAGACACTTAATGACTGAGTCACTCAGGTGCCCCTAAATAAATTTTTTTTTAAATATGGAACGCTTCACGAATTTGCGTGTCATCCTTGCGCAGGGGCCATGCTAATCTTCTCTGTATTGTTCCAATTTTAGTATATGTGCTGCCGAAGGGAGCACCTAAATAAATATTTTTAAAGTTCTTAAAATAAATAGTTATTTTAAAATAAATTTAAAAAGTTATTAAAATAAATAGTTTTAAAGTTCTTTTGCATTTAGGAAAAATTGAAAAAGATTTCCTTAGAAATCTTAAGACATTTATATACTCAAAGGAGAGAACACAGTATAAAGAATCAAAGTTGCCCTCTTTCCACGACTGTATGTACATCATGTCTGCTTTTGTTTTACACAGAAACTATCTTATTTAAACAGAAGTGCAACTACTTTCTGTAATAGGTCATGAGGGACAGCAAATAGCATTCTGGCTCAGGTCCAGTGGCATTTGGGATGGCTGGGAATAGGAAAAACAATGTAAAGGGTAGAAGAAATGTAGGAAGTGGATAAAAGTGAATGGCTGGGAAAAAGAAAGTGAGAAACAAGACAAGAGTGCTGGGAAGGGAAGAAACCAGTCCAGCTCACCTTCCGCAGGAAGGCTGGACCAGGGCAGTGCCTAGAAAAACCCACACTGAAGGGATCTTCTCGTTTAACAGAAAATGAGAGAACCGAGGTCTGGCTTGGACAGAGCCGAGAGCCAGGGCTAAGCAGGAAAGCACTGAAGGGAAGGACCCAGACAAAAACTTCAGGCCCCAGGTGAACCTTTCAGTAAGGAGTCTCTCAAAGCAGTCAGACGTGGCTCTGTAATGAAATGTGCACCTGGAATTTACAGGTGACGAAAAACGTACGGCTGGTGCTTGGAAGTCACTGCATTCTATCACCTGGCTGAAGGAGACATGGCTAATCAAGAATGGTTTCGAAGAACAAGGGGCAGAACTGTGATTCTCCTAGAGCTGTTTCTAAAGTTTTTTTTTTTTTTAATTTGACAGACCACAAGTAGGCAGAGAGGCAGCCAGAGAGAGAGAGAGGAGGAAGCAGGCTCCCCGCTGAGCAGAGAGCCTGAAGCAGGGCTGGAACACAGGACCCTGAGATCATGACCTGAGCCGAAGGCAGAGGCTTTAACCCACTGAGCCACCCAGGCGCCCCTAGAGCTGTTTCTAGATAGGAGGCCTTATCTTTGGACAAGGACCCAGCAGCTAAGGTAGACAGAGAGAGTCTTCTGTTTGGAATACCTGGGGCATTTCTCCCTATAGCAATCCCTGCTAACTTCCTAGATTTACCAGGCACTCCCCAGCAGCAGTCTGAAAAGCTACTACTAACCCCAAGGGAATTTAGGAGAATGTGCCAGTGAAGGGAATGAAAACAGTAAGAAATCAGAACCTACATGGCAGAGAAAGGGTTAGAAGAACAAAGAATGAACTTCAATCCTGTTCCTCACTTTTAAGCTTGAACACACCACTGAGACGGTGAGCACATTTAAGCACAATTACAAGTTCCGGAGTAGGGGGCC
This sequence comes from Taxidea taxus jeffersonii, assembly GCA_003697995.1. NCBI lineage: Eukaryota > Metazoa > Chordata > Mammalia > Carnivora > Mustelidae > Taxidea > Taxidea taxus. The sequence goes on from RCUC01150771.1 coordinate 3,934, forward strand.
TGGGTGGCTCAGATGGTTTAAGCATCTGCCTCGGTCTTGGGTCATGATCTCGGGGTCCTGGGATCGAGCCCAGCTGCAGGCTCCACTCTGAGCATGGAATCTGTTTGTGCCCCTCCCCCTACTCATGCACCTGCTCTCTCAAAAATAATTTTTTTTTTTTTAAGTTCAGGAATAGAGGCGCCTGGGTGGCTCAGTGGGTTAAAGCCTCTGCCTTCGGCTCAGGTCATGATCTCAGAGTCCTGGGATCGAGCCCCAAATTGGGCTCTCTGCTCCACGGGGAGCCTGCTTCCTCCTCTCTCTCTGCCTACTTGTGATCTCTGTCAAATAAATAAATAAAATCTTAAAAAAAAAAAAGTTCAGGAATAAAGTGGAATTAGGGAGGATCTCAAGGATACTCACTTCTTTAGAAAATCTCGAAAGTCAGCTGGGAAGTCATGAGGGATGGTCACGGGGTACTCTCCACATTCTTGTCCTTGGCTGAGGAAGAGCAGCAGAAGACCAAGACACCAAACATCCCCTTTCTTGCCCGTTTTATAAGGTAAGGCACTGTCACTAAAACTAACTCGGCTTTGTTCAAACACGTCCTCCTTGCAAATGTCTGCTAGGCGCTTAGAAATGCTGTAGTCCGTAACCTTCACATTGCCGTCTGCGTCCACCAGCACATTTGATGCACGCAGATCCTTGTGCACCACGTCGTTGCCGTGCAAATACTCGAGGCCTGACAAGAGCTGAGCTGCGTACCTGCGGAGCTGATGCATGGGGATGGGGCCGGAGTGGCTCAGGTGTGCGGCGAGGGAGACCCCATTCATATGCTCCGATAAAATGTCCACTACGATGGAGTCATCTTGCTCTTTGAGATTCATTGCAAAGTAGCGTATGACATTTGGATGGCTCAGTTTTACCAGTGAGCTGAATTCCGTTTCTGCCCCTTGAATCTGATGAGGAAAAACATCACCAAATAATACTGCACTGATCAGCATTAGCTGGTATTTCATTTCAAAAGGAAAATATTTAAGGGCATCTGGCTGGCTCAGTTGGAACAGGGTCCTGGGATTGAGCCCCGCATCAGGCTCCCTGCTCAGTGGGTAGCCTGCTTCTCCCTCTCCCACTCCCCCTGCTTGTATCCCCTCTCTTGCTGTCTCTGTCAAAAAAATAAAATCTTAAAAAAAAAAAAAGTAAAATATTTAACAGAAAATGTACTTTCAAAGGAGAAGGAATATGTTCTAAATTATAAGGCCAACCTAATGGTTCATAAAGATGAAAGCAATTTAATTATTTCTCTACTACTGTGATCTCAAAATCTAGTGTACAAATACTATAAAATTGATGAACAGTTTTTTTTTTTTTTTTTTTAAGATTTTACCTCTTTATTTGACAGAGAAAGAAAGAGTGCGAGAGAACATAAGCAGGGAGAGCTACAGAGGAAGAGGGAGAAGAGGCTCCCCACTGAGCAGGGAGCCCGATACCGGGCTCCTTCCCAAGACCCTGGGATTGTGAGCTAAATCGAAGGTAGACGCTTAGCCAACCCAGCCACCCGGACACCCCAAAATTGATCACTTTTCTGTGTTTTTAAGTAGGCTCTGTGCCCAGCATGAAGCCTAATATGGGGCTTGAACCCACGATCAAGACCTAGGATTTAAGAGTCAGACACTTAACCCACAGAGTCACCCAGGGGCCTGTGTCAACAGCTTTTTTTTTTTTTTTTTAAGATTTTTATTTATTTATTTATTAGAGAGAGAGAGCTCAGGCAGACAGAGTGGCAGGCAGAGGCAGAGGGAGAAGCAGGCTCCCTGCCGAGCAAGGGGCCTGACGCGGGACTCGATCCCAGGACACTGGGATCATGACCTGAGCCGAAGGCAGCCACTTAACCAACTGAGCCACCCAGGCGTCCCAACAGCTTTTTTTTTTTTAATATTTTATTTATTTGAGGTAGAGAGGCAGGCAGAGAGAGAGAAGGAAGCAGGCTCCCTGCTGAGGAGAGAGCCCAATGTGGGGCTCAATCCCAGGACCCTGGGATCACGACCTGAGCCGAAGGCAGAGGCTTTAACCCACTGAGCCACCCAGGCGCCCCTGTGTCAACAGCTTTTAAAAGCAATTTCTCTTGCTATAAGGCCAACATAAAACAAAAACAAAACACCAAACCAAAATAAGAAAAACAAAAAACAATTTTTTTAAAAAACCTTTCCTGATGGGGTACCGGGCTGGCTCAGTTGCCACAGCATGAAGCTCTTGATTTCAGGGTTGTGTGGGTTTAAGCCCTATGTTGGGTATATGGATTACTTAAAAATAATAAAAAAGATCTTAAGAAAAGCCTTTCCTGATTATAAAGCATCAGCATCAATCTTTTTAGTTAAGTACTAACACAAATGGGAAAAAACCCACAAATGACCTATACGGTCACTACCCAAAGACAACCATTATGATTTCAGTGTATTTACTTCCAGTTTTTCTGTCATAAATATACATTTCTAAACACAGTGCTTTCCTACTGTTTGTAACCTCTTTATGATGTCACTGTGCGATATGCAATGTTCAATGATCTTTTTTTTTTTTAAAGATTTTATTTATTTATTTGACAGACAGAGATCACAAGAAGGCAGAGAGACAGGCAGAGAGAGAGGGGGAAGCAGGCTTCCTGCTGAGCAAAGAGCCCGATTCAGGGCTTGATCCAGGACCCTGGGATCATGACCTGAGCTGAAGGCAGAGGCTTTAACCCACTGAGCCACCCAGGCGCCCCCTCAATGTTCTTCTTAAACTCAGAATTACAAATTAATGTTAAAACTGTCCAGTCCTGGGGCACCTGGGTGGCTCAGTGGGTTAAAGCCTCTGCCTTAGGCTCAGGTCATCATCCCAGGGTCCTAGGATAGAACCCCACATCAGGCTCTCTGCTTAGTGGGGAGCCTGCTTCCTCCTCTCTCTCTCTGCCTGCCTCTCTGCCTACTTGTGATCTGTCAAATAAATAAAAATCTTAGAAAACAAAACAAAACAAAAAACCCACAAAAAACTGCCCAGTACCCTAAAATTCAGTTCTGATGCAAAGATTCCAAAAGATTACAGAAAACGTGAGAATGAAGTATATCCAGCCCAGCTGGGGACAGCTATTCATGTCATAAGAGAGGCAGAGAAAGGTGTGCACACAACAAAGTCTGACCATGTTTTGTGAGTGTTATGAAAGGAGCAGCAAGGGGCTGAGAAAACTCTGGAAAGGGGACAGGCCCCCCGCCATCCCTCCGGTTAAACAGATCTCCTACCATTCTGGATCATCTTTGCTAGCCAATCAAATGCACAGCTCTTTTGTCCCGTCATCTTGTCAAGTTCAAGGTGGGGGCTCTGCTCAGGGGCCACCTTGGATGCCCACCTGCTTTTTGCACTTATCGATCTTCTCCTTTTCTTGACTGGTGAGGAACGGACCCATTTTCTTCTGCCACTGAAGGACCCACTCATGCAACAAGACAAAGCTGCCAGTGGCTGTTTCTAAAGCATTGTAAACCAATTTTCCAAGAGGCTCATCACTGCCTGCACATTAAAAGAAAATGTGATGAAATTTCACTGGTCTATTTTCTGTGGGGGTAAAGAAAGAGGGTCTGTACCTTCACACATTCATTCAAAAGTAGATACCATATGCTACCTATAAAAAATACAATTGGATGTAATACATGCTCTTTTGTAACCAAATTTTTTAGTATTTAACAACATATTCTGAACCCTTAAGTATTATTTTTACAAAGGGAGAATAATCAACCATGAGGTTTTTAGTCTCAGATCGGTGTTTTCCTCTACTAGCCATTATTCATGATGTTCCTTCCATAACTGCTCACTTCTGATGCTGCTGCCCATCCTCATGGAGCTAAATACCAACCACTGTGATGAAAGGAATTTGGAAATGGGAGCACTCCATCAAGATCTTTCCATTCACGTAGATGAGTATTAAAAACAAGTTTTAATAAATAATCTGGAAATTTGAATATATCAATGATCTTCTGACTCCAAAATTTCAGTATGTTCAGCAAATACAAACTGTCCAATGGTTCTGGGGGAAGGAACCAGAAATGACCGTTTCAATTTGAAGCTAAAAAGACCGACACGTTCATTCAGTGATGGGCATATGGTTTCCACTTGTACCTGGGAGAGCAAAATTTCTTCAACACCAATTTTCATTAAAGACTAGGATAGAAATGACCAAAAAATTGGAAATGGAGAAAGAATGATATATCACCCACTATATCATTCTTTTATTTCTCGTCCAGATCCCTCTACTTTTATTCTAACTTACCAACTCATAGCATATATAACAGCATTTCTCACCCTTGACGCTAGTGACAATTTAGACTAAAACGTTTTGTTGAAAAGGGCTGTCGTGTCCACTGTGGATATCTGGCAGCACCTCTGGTCTCTACCCACTAGGTGCCAGCAGCACCCCTACCCTGGTCTTAACCATGGAAAATATGTCCGGACATCCACAAACATCCCCCAGAGGACAAAACCGCCCCCAACTGAGAACCACTGTTATACAGTATTTTGTCTTCATAACACTGTCTTCATAACAAAAAAATGTTCTAAAAAATATTTTTTCCATTTAAAAACGAAACGTAACCCGAATTTTTAAGACAGAGCTGGAATACAAAAGACGTTGGGGGAATGTGGCTGAACCAGCTCACCTAGACTTCTTAACCGAATAGCAGTTTTTAGCCTCATAGAAATGCTGGCAATATAAGAAATTTTAAATCAAATGATCTCTTATGCTAGTTATAAATAATTCCTGACATTCTTAGCCTAAGGGGAAAAAAAACCTTAATGTGTGAAAATTTGTCAACCCAATTCCACCTGTGGAAGGTGGGGGGTATCTACACAGTACACACGTGGAGATGCCTGGTTTTAATGTTTATGGGATGGAATGTGATGTTATTTACAGAAAGCCTAATTAAATGAGTGCATTACACAGTACAAGGTCTTGCAATCCGTGTCTCCTTAATTGGAACCCGGTGGGGGTCTCCTAATTGCTGACTGCAAGGTTTTTTGGTATTGTCATTTTGTTATCACCAACCTCTTGTCACTTTTTTGTGATGTGGTAACAAAAGGGACAAAAGAACACACTGATGAGAGTGAAGGAAGTATGTTCCCAGGAGATTTCTGATTGAGACTCTATTATGTGCTCAATTACACCAATGGTCTACATGCTTCACCCATCAGCTTTCTCTGCTTCTATGACAGCTCTGAGTTGAAAAACAAATGTTAATAAGTTCATCTTTTACAAAAACATTTTGTAGAATAGGAGTACATATTTTAAAAATTCAAACCTGTTGTGAGAAAGCAAAATAGGTAATTTACTTGATGGTTTTATTAAAAAATGCTCCAACTGCCAATGTGTCCCGTAATGAGCGCACTAACCTAGGTAAATCAATCTAAACGTACCAGTGGGAATAAGAGATAAGCGAAGGTAATAAGCAGCTGGATTAATTTGCCTTCCTGGTTTCCCCATATTATTGAAACCACTGAGTTTTAGGTTGCCAATTTGGGAGTCTGAAATGCCTCCGAGTCAAGGACAGTCTCAGGTTCAAGATCGTGAGGCTGTTTAAATGGCTGCTTTGTCTGCATACGGCACACTCTGTACACACGGTCCTGTACCATTCAGGCCGCTTTCCATCAGCCAAGGTTAAGTGTCCGGTTCATGGACTATTCAAATATTCGGTTTCCCTCTTATCTGCTGCCCGCTCCCTGGCAACGCCCCTGCTAATCTGTATCTCCTTAAAGGAGATGGGGGAAAAAGACACCAAAAGAAAGTAAATTCAATTTAGATAATTTGGCTGTTAGGTTTGGTAAAAATAGTCATGGGGTTGAAAATTAAGTTGTCCATTCACTACATGCAAGTGATCCCTACACCAACTAGCAGCTGTATCTGTGTGGCTCATTTACACGTACAAAAGAGCTGTAGATACTAAAAACCTGATTTTGACATAAACAATTCAAATCACCAATTGCTAAACTAGCTTTACTCCAAATAGCCATCAGGAGACAAAATTGCTGAGTAAGACATACAGAAAACAAAGTGCCTTTCCTGGTCAGGAATGCCAAGCAGGAAAATGCTATTCAGACAAATATCCACATAAAAAAATTAGACTTGGTCATTAGAGATTACAGGCATTATAACTCCTTTCATTACACACATTCTATCAGCAATGTCAACCATTTTGGTTTCTAAAAGCTTGACTAATGAGAATAATGACAAATGTTAAATTATCTTTATATGCTACTGGTATTTCCAAGAGCTCAGGTTTTTATTTCCATCTCACAGAAGAGGAAACCTGAGTGCTTGCTCATTCTGGTCTTAGGCAACAGGAACCAGAACGACTCATGGACTTAATAGTTCTCCCTGCATCAGACAATGCAGTGTCCATTCCACCACACTCCTTCATGATTTAACTTTTATTGTTAGAATAGCTTAAATCACTTTAGCTAGTTCACTCACCAATGCATTTCCCTTTGTAAACCATGAGCTGATCAGGACTACCCATGGAGAAATACAGGACTTCGCAAGAGCCAGGAGAATCTTCACTACTACATACAGAATACTGACGTTCTCGCCTTCAAAACAAATTTGGACAATGATTTTTTTAACTTAAGATTAACACAGGAAATTCTTGTCCCTCCATTTTCTCCTATTTACCAGCCCATTCACCATCTCCGCTAGGAATTGAGTCAAAGCGCCAATGGGATCATTAGCACCCCACTTTGTTGAGGTCTTCTCCATATGAACTCTACAAACCCCCTAATTCTATATTGGTACTGTCCAAAAGGGGAGCCACTAGTCACATGTGGCTATTTAGATTTAATTAAAATGAAATGAAAAGTTCAGGGATGCCTGGGAGGCCCAGAGAATCTCGTCTGCCTTTGGCTCAGGCCATGATCCCAGTGTCCTAGGTTCAAGTCCCACATTGGCTCCTTGCTTGGTGGGGAGCCTGCTTCTCCCTCTGCCTGCTGTTCCCCCTGCTTTGTGCACTCTTGCTCTTTCTCTCTCTCTCTGGCAAATAAATAAATAAAAACCTTAAAAGAAATTAAAAGTTCTGTTTTTCAAGAGCAGCAGCCAAAATTTTAGTTAACAGTCACAAGTGACTAGAGGCTACCCTATAGGACAGCACCGATAGGGACCATTTCCATCGTCACAGTTCTACAGCAGTGATTTAGCTCAGTCCCACAGCAATTCCACATCTCTGCATTCCCGTGCACCTGCACATGTGAAGAAAGCTGCAAATGGGGATTTGGAACCTTACAAATTCCTCTTCTCCAGCTGGGCCCCCAACTATTGCCTGCTCTCATTCTCATGAGAGTCTTTGGTACACATGCTCTGCCATTCCCCTTTATGACCTCTCCACGATACTCAAAGCCTACCCTGTCCTCCCCTCTTCCCCATTTTCTGCTTTTTTTTCTTTCTGAGAAGCAGTAGCTGGGAAGCTAGATGATAATGCAAAAATAATCAGGGGATTATAAATATAAAAGAATTAACTGGCAAAGGACGCAGGGAAGAGGCAAAGGAGAGAGCTCCTGATGGTCAGGATTGGACATCTGTACGAGATGTTTTGATGAGGCACAGGGACAGATCTCTAGAAAGCAGCTTCCTCACTCTAAGCCTGATCTTGCCTTCTACTTTCCCCAGGAACATGGAGCAATGGGCAGTGAAGCCCACACTTTTTTTGTTTTATTTTATTTATATATTTGAGAGAGAGAGAGAGAGAGCATGAGAGGGGGGAGGGTCAGAGGGAGAAGCAGACTCCCTGCTGAGCAGGGAACCCCATCCAGGACTCTGGGATCATGACCTGAGCCGAAGGCAGTCGCTTAACCAACAGAGCCACCCAGGTGCCCAAGTCCACACTTTCTATCATTCCCCCTTTAATGTTTCTTGGCATCTGCACCATTCTTTCTTTTTCCCAGACTATGAAGGAAGACCGTGATCCTGTCCTCATTTCCATTCCCTATGGCCTCCTTGAGATCTTGGTCCATCAGCTAGGCTCTGCCTTCTCTATGTTCAGTCTGACCCTCCATCTAGGCTCCAGGCCCTCAGACTATAGCTCTCTCCCACTCCCTTTCCTCAATCTTGTGCTCGAACCCCCTTTTATTTTCCATTTTCAAACTTCTTTACTTGCTATCTCTACTTCTGTGCCTTCTCTTGACTCCTCATGCTGCTGCAATGTCAATAAAATCACCACCACCCTCCTACCCACTCTCAATCTGGTTCCCTCTTGGCTTCCTTTATTTTGGTTGGTGGCACAGTCATCCATTCTGTCTGCGGTCAGAAATAGGTGCGCCCTCCTGAGCAACCAGATCTCTGTGTAGTTGATCCCCAAGTACCACCCTCTCCTCTCCAATTCCCTTGCCCTCTTTGGGTCATCACCGACTTGCCCCTGGACACAAGCAATACTCCATTATTAACTACTCTGTTCACCTCCAGCCCTATGTGTCTTTCCCTACCCCTCCCACACTTGATGAGACCTATTATGATTGGAGTTTCCCATATTATAAATGGGTCTACGTATTTGAAACACCAGGAGGGGCACCTGGTGGCTCAGTCGGTAGGCGTCTACCTTTGGCTCAGGTCATGATCCCAGCGTCCTGGGATCAAGCCCCGCATCAGGCTCCCTGCTCAGTGGGAAGCCTGCTTCTCCCTCGCCCACTCCCCCCTGTATTCCTCTCTCTCACAGTGAGAGAGGTGTCAAATAAATAAATGAAATCTTTAAAAAAGAAAGAAACACCAGGGAATGACTAATGTACTGTAGTTCTGTTTAAATTTCTACTTCTAAAGTTCTTTGTGAAACCAAGGGGACACTAAAATTTATGAAGAAAAACATAAAAGCAAAGGTTTCAAAGGATATGGAGGCTTATTAACATAAATTATCCAGAAGCACCTCCATATCCACTCTGCTCTCTCCAAAACATGGTGCTAATAGACATTTCTTACCGGCGTTTTAGAAAATCAATCACCACAGGATGACTGTTAAGTACAAACACAATGAGAATTTCAAGAGTTGTGGTACGAAAAGATATACCATTAAGAGTAAAATAAAAATCAAGAGAATTTAAAAAGTGAAAGTATCAAGAAAACAACCAAAGTGGTACCAATAGAAAAGAATGTTTAACAGTAGTAATCATTCTGAAGGATAAAAAGAAAAAATGAAACAAGATGGGATTGGGAGGGAGACAAACCAAAAGAGACTCTTAATGTCTTAATGTCATAAAACAAACTGAGAGGGGTGGCGGGGGGAGGGTGGTTGGGAGAGGGTGGTGGGGTTACATTATATGTTTAAATAAAAAAAAAATAAAATAAAAATATATTTAAAAAAAGTAAATCTCACGAAGTTTGAGGAGATGGAATAGAGACAAAATCCAATGTCACTGATGTTTCCTGTTTTCACGCAAGAAACGTAGATATATTGGATGCTCATATCATCTATTTTGGACTCATCCAGAATGGAGTTTAGAACAAGCATTAGGAACCTAATTCATTCATGAATAAAACAGCTTCTGAGCTCCATCAGAAATAGCCATCCCAGGGGTACCTGGGTGGCTCAGTTCTTTAAGCCATTGCCTTCAGCTCAGGTCATGATCCTAGAGTCCTGGGATTGAGTCCCATATCGGGCTTCCCCTGCTCTGCAGAGAGCCTGCTTCTCCCTCTGCCTCTCCCCCTGCTTGTGCTCGCTCTCTCTCTCTGTCAAATAAATAAATAAAATCTTAAAAAAAAAAGATTCCCTCACTCTCCTCCCTCTATCCCTCCCCCACCCCCCCCTTTTTTAAAGAAATGTGGTAGCATTAGGAGCATCACCCATGCTATCAGTTTTTCCAAGTAGCTGTGGCAGTATGCGAAGATAAAGGGTGTTTTAAACAAAACTGCCAAATATTATTTAATTTTACTTATTTTAGAGAGAAAGAATGCAAGCAGAGGAGGAGCAGAGGGAAAGGGAAAGGGGGATAGTCTCCAGCAGACTCCTTGCTGAGTGCACAGCCTGATGCGGGGCTCAATCCCAGGACCCGGAGATCATGACCTGCGCTGAAACCAAGGGTTGGACGCTTACCAACTGCGCCACCCAGGTGCCCCAAAAAGGTGATTGTGGTTGTGGTTTTTTTTTTTTTTAAGATTTTATTTATTTGACAGAGATCACAAGTAGGCAGAAAGGCAGGCAGACAGAGAGGAGGAAGCAGGCTCCCCAGTGAGCAGAGAGCCCAATGCAGGGCTTGATCCCAGAACTCTGGGATCATGACCTGAGCCGAAGGCAGAGGCTTTAACCCACTGAGCCACCCAGGCACCCCAAGGTGATTGTTTTAGAAAGACAAGTAGCAAGAAGAGAGGTGGCAATCTGTTAAAGGGGGACTTGAGAATTGGGCTCCCATCCAAAAGACAGCTCTGCCGACATGACCAATGGTATAAATGACTGGGATGGGCTAGACAACAGGTAATCTCACCTGAGATTGGGAGCTAGGATGGTCTCACCTTTCTGCCTAACTCACCAAGATGCCACAGAAAACTCTAGCTCTTCATCCCTTAGTCTGAAACTCAACGGCAGCTTTGCGGACAGAAAAGTTAGTAAGAATTTCCAACACTGTTTAAGTTAAGGTGAACTAGTTTAATGCCTCCATGGAGCCAAGTAGAGGAACACTGATCAGTGGAGGATCACAGGTTTAGAAAGATGTAGCAAAGATATCCTCCCCTCCTACCCACATCCTTTATATATTTCAATGGTTTCCTAGCTTTTTGGGCAAAGTAGAAGGAATCCCATGTCTTATACACTTCACAATCTGTTCTCCACAAGAATGAATAGCCAGCAGCTACCAAACCTGGTTTTAGGATCAGGAAAACAAGTTAGGAGATGAGCCGATGTTTGATGGTGGAGAGGTGAGGTCTCCTAGACTCTGGCCTACACCTTAGTAACCTGCAAAGAAGGTGGCTCCAAATCTGTGGGAAATAATTTTCTTCCATAAACTACTTATAGAGCCTTTCTTTTTCTTGGCTTCTCCTAAGAAGTCTGAAGTACCCATTTATGAGGTAGAATATCCCTGGGAAGAAGGCAGGGTTTGGGGAGGGCTGTGTCTGTCCCTCACAAAAGGCAATCTGACACTGAACTGTGTACTTGAACATGTTTAGTTTTATGTTATTTGATTTTTTTTTTTTAAGTCAATCCTTCAAGGGGGAAAAAAAAGACTACTTGAACAGAAAATGAAGGTCTTCCACAAAAGCAATGACTAATCACTGGGGCGCTAGTTTGGCTCAGTCAGTGGAGTGTGCGACTCTCCACCTCAGGGTTGTGAGCTCAAGCCCCACATTGGGTATAGAGATTGTTTAAAAACAAAATCTTAAAAAAAAAAAAGGCCAGACCCTTGAGTATCAAGCCCTTAAGTTTGTTTTTTAAAAACATTTATTTATCTGACAGAGAGAGACAGCGAAGACAGGGAACAGAAGCAGGGGGAGTGGGAGGGGCAGAAGCAGGTTTCCCACTGAGTAGGGAGCCCAATGTGGGGCCAGATACCAGGACCCTGGAATCATGACCTGAGCCAAAAGCAGAAGCTTAACGACTGAGCCACCTCAGTGGCCCCTGAAGCCTTTAAGTTTTTTGTTTTTTAGGGCTTTTTTTTTTAGCCTTTAAGTTTTTTCTACTAGAATAGTGAGTGGTTTTCTGTTCTGTCCTTTGTATTAAACAACAGAAACCTTTTGCTACTGGTTTTTTATATAACCCACAGATAAAGAAAAACAGAGTTGCTCTGGTTAAAGAGGCTGCAGACTCTCAAAGTGCCAAAAACACAGAATCTGCCCTCCTTCCAATCTTCCCTCCCTTCATTAGATGTTTAGTGAGCACCTACTGTGTGCCTGCCATGGTCTGTTCCAGGAAAACACAGATGAGGCCCTTGCTCTTGTAAACTTAGGCTCTCGTGAAAGGAGAAAGACACACAAAAAAGCTAACAAACAGGAGATGTTCAGCTAGTGCTAAGTGCCATGGAGAAAAACAGGACTGGAGAACAAGTGCCTAACCAGGGAAGTTGGGTCTCTGAGGTCACATTTGCAGGGAGAACTGAAGGATAAAAGGGAGCCAGCCCCACCAAGTACAGCAGGCCAGTGTCCCAGGCAGTGACGAGCAAGGGCCCTGAGATGGAAAGGATCCTGGTGTGCTCAAAGGATGAGAGAGGAACATGACTGCAATGCAGAGGGAGAGGACTAGGACAGAGCAGGATGGAGCAAGATATGAAAACCACTCCTCCACCACTGCTCCCATGCTATCCACTCTCTACTTGTAGCCAGGAAGAACTTCCCACACTATGACTCTGATGAGATCTTATTCCTATATAAAACCCCTCAAAGCTTCTCATTATACCTGAACTCCTGACCTGGCCAACAAAGCCCTCTAAGACCTGCCTCAGCTTGCCCCATGCCCCCTACTTCTATCCACACTGTTCTGCTGTTTGATGAGCTCTGTGCATGACAAGCCCATGCCAGCCTCCAGTCTTCCACACTGGCCACCCTCCAGCTCTGGCTGCCTCCTTCTCATCATCCAGCTCTGGTACCCTCCAACCTAAAACCATTCTCCTGTAGTCACTCTAGATCCAATCATGTACTCTTTCCTCCCAACTCCCAGTCTAAAGTAGCCATCCAGCTTTTCTTCAACATGGACTATTCTAATTCTCTGCACAGCACTAGTCACTATCTGACATTTTCTTTATCACTTCTGGATAGTCTCCTCCAACTGGAATAGAAGCTCCATGAAGTCTGAGTCCTTCTTGATCTTGTTTACTGAATGTCCAGGATTCGCAACAGTGTCTGGCATTTAGTAGGTGCTCATTATCTATCAATGAATGGACAAACATGGTTCTAGATGTTACTGCCTTTAGTCATAGCCAATTCAAGTACTTCCCTCCTGACAGTATTGATGACAAGGTCATCTCTACCAACTCTACTAAATGTATCCACTAACTGAAAGAATAAAATGGAACACTTTGCTTATTTCCTTTGGCTCTCCAACCACAAGAGACCAATGAATAGCAAAGAAGGAGAATCAAGAGTACATCATATGAAGTACTTTGATTCATCTAGGGCTTTCTATTTTGTAACCAAAAAAAGCAACTCAACTCAACTTTAAAGGAAAGATTCCTCCTTCCCTATACTCAGCAGCCAACACAGTGGCTGAGTTCTATGCAGGTATGTGCAACCATTTTGCAAATCACAGATGAAAACAATCTCTTAAAATTAAAAAAGAATGAAAAAAATAAAACAATCTCTTTTCATGTTCCTTCTTGGATGCTCATGGAATACTCTAAGACATACAAATGTTACTCCAAAGCATTATATAAAGTTATTTTACCTATGTCAAGGAGAGAGATTTTCCCCATCCTTTCTTGAATAAACATGCTAATGATCTTTTTATTTTATTTTATTTTTAAATTTTATTTATTTATTTGACAGATCACAAGTAGGCAGAGAGGCAGGCAGAGAGAGAGAAGGGAGCAGGCTCCCTGCTGAGCAGAAGCCCGACGCGGGGCTCTATCCCAGGACCCTGGGATCATGACCCGAGCCGAAGGCAGAGGCTTTAACCCACTGAGCCACCCAGGCGCCCCATTAATGATCTTTGATTTCAAAAGCAAGTCCAATCTCAGACCCAGTAACTGCCACAAAAATGGAAATGTTTAAACCTAAAAAGATTGCTTTTTGTATAGCCAAAAAGCCTTCTCCATAGCACGGATTTATTCCCGTTCCTAACACAATAGGAATTGGTCGAATACTTCCCTAGTGAATCACTCTGACAACTTCCAACTATGTTGCCTACTGGAAGCCCAGTTGCAAACAAAAATACTCTAAATTGGGGTGAGGAGTTACCATCTTAAAATGGAACGGACTCCAGAAACAGTACTCAAGAAAACATTTAGTTTACCTTAACAGCAGGTGGTTAAACAATACGAAAATTACTTCTAAGGTGATTTTTTTAAGTAGATAATTAGGAAAGAAATTATAAAGTAGGTAATTAGGGAAAGAACTGAAATAGTTCTTTCTTATAAATAGACTATAACCCGAAAGTTTATGCAAGTCTTTCGTTGGTACCTAAAATGTTTCTTTTCACTGAAGAAACTTGTTAGTTTTAAGTGCTGTGCAGATTCTCATGAGAGAGAAACACATAAAGAAGCTGATTTATAGTAATTACACTGTCTTAATCACCCACCCACTCATAAATGGATTCTGCACTAAAATTCCTTCCTGCCCACGGGGGTTACAATAAATAGAGAAGCTTCATTCTTTAGTAGAAAAGTATGTGGAGGAACATGTAGTATCCTTCATGGGATCTCTGGTAACAGGAAAGAAACCCAGAATACACCTGTGACAATGGGGAAGCCCAGTGTCCTCAGCAGTGAGAGAGAGGGGCGCCATGGCAACAAATTGGGGCTCCCGTTCTCATGTAGAGGGTCTTCCATATCTGTGCCCATTTTGGAATATCTGTGGTGGAATCTACCGAGTTACAGACTGAAAACACATATAGTGTGAAAATTTCACTGGATGATGATTCCAACTGAAGAAAATTTTAAAACTCACTTATTGAATAGTTAGATCATTAGGAGTCAGGTTGAACTGCACGGGAGGCAAGACTGTGGAGTGTTATAGGCCATTATAAAGAGGGATGGGCTATAAAACTAGTTTAATTAAAGATATGTAGAATGAGTTGGAAGCATCACAATTCTGGACTTTAAGTTATAGTACAAAACTAATAATCAAAATAGTATGGTACTGGCATAAGAACAGACAATAAATCAAAGGAACAGAAGAGAAGATCCAGAAATAAACCCACAATTATATGGTCAATTAAACTTTGACAAAGCAGGAAAGAACATCTAAAGGGAAAAAGACAGTCTCCTGAAGAAACGGTGTTGGGATAACTGGACAGCTACACACAAAAGAATGGAACTGGACCACTTTCTTACACCATCCACAAAAATAATTTCAAAATGGATTAAAGACCTAAATGATTCCTGAAATCATAAAAATCACAGGAGAGCTCACAGCCAGTAAGTTCTCTGACATCATCCATAGCAACATTTTTCTTTCCTTTTTTTTCATAGCAACATTTTTCTAGATAGGTCTCTGGAGGCAAGGGAAACAAAAGCAAAAACAAACTACTGAGGGGCGCCTGGGTGGCTCAGTCGGTTAAGTGTCTGCCTTTGGCTCAGGTCGTGATCCCAGGGTCCTTGGGACTACATAAAAAATAAAAACCTCATGCACAGTGAAGGAAACAATCAACAGAACAAAATAAAAGGCAACTTACTAGATGGGAGAAGAGATTGACAAATGACATACCCAATAAAGAGTTAGTGTCCAAAATATATAAAGAACTTGTACAACTCAATACCCCCCAAAAGAATAATCCACTTAGAAAATGGTCACAAGACATGAATGAACAGCATTTCTCCAAAGACATCCAGATGCCCAACATCACTATCAAGGAAATGCCAATCAAAACCACAATGAGAGATAACCTCACACCTGTCAGAATGGCTGAAAACAACACAGGAAACAAGTGTTGCTAAGGATGTGGAGAAAGGGGACCCTCTTGCACTATTGGTGGGAACGCAAACTGGTACAACCACTCTGGAAAACAGTATGGAGGTTCCTTAAAAAGTTAAAAATAGAACAACCTTATAATCTAGCAATCATACTACTGGGTATTTACCCAAAGAATACAAAAACATTAATTCAAAGGAAGACATGCACCCCTATGTTTACTGCAGCATTATTTACAACAGCCAACATGTGGAAGCAGCCCAGTGTCCAACAGTTGACGAATGGATAAAGAAAATGTGCTATGTATACACAATGGAAAATTATTCAGCCATAAAAAAAAGAATGAAATCCTGCCATTTGCAACAACATGGATAGAGCTAGAGAAAACGATGCTTACGAAATAAGTCAGAGAAAGAAACCGTATGTGCAACTTACGAAACAAATATGTACAACTTATGAAACAAAACAAGCAAAAGGAAAAAAAATGAGAACAAATTAAGAAGAGGAATCTTAAGGGCGCCTGGGTGGCTCAGTCAGTTCAGTGTCTGCCTTCGGTTCAGGCCATGATGCTAGAGTCCTGGGATCGAGCCCTGCGTCAGGCTCCCTGCTCAACAAGGATCCTGTTTCTCCCCCTCCCACTGCTACTCCCCCTACTTGTGCTCTCTCTCTCATATAAATAAAATCTTGAAAGAAGGGAAGGAAGGAGGGAAGGAAAAGAAAAAGAAAAAAAGAAAAGGGAATCTTAGCTACAGAGAACAAACTGATGGTTAGTTACTAGAAGGAAGTGGGTGTGGGCATGGCTAAAATGGGTGATGGGGATTAAGGAGAGCACTGGTGTTGCACACCAGGTGATGTATGGTGCTGAATCACTATATTGCACACCTGAAACGAATATAACACTGTATGCTAACTAACTGGAATTAAAATAAAAACTTTAAAAAATTTTTCTTAAAGGATACTTGGAATGAGAACAAATGAAAATTTTGTTTTATAGTGCCAATACATCAAGACTTGAAAAAGTTAGTAAATCTATTCCCCGAAAATTCCATCACATGTCACTACAAGCTGTTTTATGTCTTCCATAGCCTTCATCCTTCCAAATAAATCAGTAATCCCAGGGGCATACCTTGACCTTCCAGAGGAGTTGGTCCGATGTTTACCATTTCCCACAAAGTCAGGAGAGCCTCCATGTAGAATGGCAGCCGGTCTGTGTCCTCCCAGGTCTTTCCTAGAGTTCTGATCTTGGTTTGACAAATTAGCAATTTCCAAACGCTCCTAGAAGAAAGAAAAGTAAAACCTACTTTAGATACATGTCATAAGTCAAAGAAAATCATGGTATCTAACCATTAATTCAGCAGAAGGTTGTGACTTTTCCTTAAGCTGAATGCTTTCAGGTCTAACAAACTTGAACTTTTAAAAATTTAACGTCCAGACATGTACTGCTTTAAGAACTGAAGACCAGGTCATGGTATGAAGAGAATGTGAATTTTAAAAATGAAAAATGCTTAGAATCTTACAAAATGCATGACAAGTCAGAGAAAAGAGCAAGAGGGGATGAACAGAGGGAGGAGGCATTGAAAGAAGGAGCAGAGGCTGCCAGGCGGGTGGGATCAGAGTAAGACAGGGCAGGTGGAAACCGTCCTAGATCACCTTACATTTGTATACGGCTCTGTACTTTCACTGAGGGCAGGACATTTATCTATGGAAATAACTACATGAGAGGGAAGGGAGGCATCATCAGTCCCATTTTAAGGGACTGTCACCTGTCAAGGTCACAGAGCTGGCAGTCAAAACAGCCAGATGCTGCTTACTCAGACATCAGTGCCTCCCACCACCCCTCAGAGTTGCCCTTAAGTTAAATGGCATAATTCTACAAAAGAGAGCAAATAAGATTTTCTCTGGATTTCTCCAAACACAGGTAACCAGTGTTTTGACCAAGCCAAACTCAGGAAAAATACAGGAAAAGGACTTTATCCTTCTCCATCACTGCTTTTTAAACCCGCTCTGTTGGATCCTTCTTTTCCATCACTGAATGAAATCTCCAGCAGATCCATAGGATTTCCATTCACTCTTCAGCTGAACAAATAGTTGTATTTTCCAAGTACACACTAAGAATTCCAATCTGGGTTAATAATCAAAGCTTCCATCTCTGTTCTCCCTTGACTCATTTGATAAACAACTGTCATTCCATCAGCCTGTGTCATCTACAGATAACATACAACTCTAAATTTTGTCTCCATTTGGGAAATCTGAAATACACAATGAATGGTATTTGGGGGATTTTTTTTTTAGTGCTTCATTTCCAGCTTTCCTATTGGCAGTAACACAGGAGAGGAAAACATATCAATGGAAAGAAAAACATATTACGTTTTGCAAAATGGAGACTATTTTAGTGTGGTACAATCCACAGAGTACCTGCTTAGCCATTTCTTTCCTTTTTCTCTCTTCTTTTATCTCTTCTTTCCTTCTCTGAATCTCATGAAGGATCTCACGTTGCTGAAATAAATCACAGTGCATCAAATGCCAATCTCTGAAACCCAGACAACAAATAAATCCTACAATCACAAAAAATTTTGCATTTCTGTTTAAGTTTTGTTTTTGTTTTTTTGAGACAGAGTGATACAGAGAGAGAGCACGTGCAGGGGGAGAGGCAGAGGGAGAGGGAGAAGCAGACTGAGCCAGGAGCCTGATGTGGGTCTCCATCCCAGGACATCAGGACCACGACATCAGCTGAAGGCAGACACTCAACCAACCATCTGAGCCACCCGGGCGCCCCTAAGATTGTATTTATCCATTTATTTGAGAGAGAGAGAGAGAAAGAGAAAGAGAGCAGGACAAACACACTCCGTGGTGAATACGGAGCCTGACACAGGGCTCCATCTCAGGACCCTGAGATTATGACCTGAGTGGGATCAGAAGTGGGACACCCAACCCAAAAACTTCTTCTGCATCTCTATGATTCAAGCCCTCCCTTCCGAAAGGGCCTGATTATACAGAACTTTACAACAAACTGTAGTTACGCAGTTTCATCAGCCCTTACGCACTACTTGCTCCCAGTTAGTAAGGTCTCCGGACTCTGTGGGGAGACTCCGCACTCCTCATGCTTCCGCCTGGAGAGATTTCCCCTACAGCAGCCTCCCACCCTGACCTCGCCCCTCCTCCTCCATGTCTCCCTGTCTGTGGAGAATAAGCACTGGGGTCTGCTCCCCCCACCACAGAGGGTGAGGCCCCCTTGGTGGGGGTGGGCTGAGCTGTCCTCAGTGCCAGGACCTGGGGTGGCAGTGGCTTAGTCACCACAGACCACAGACCCTCAGCTCGATGCTCTAGTTTTCTCAGTATTAAAAGTGGTACTTTGGGAACATGGGTGTGGCTGTCGCTAGGCATCTGCCTTGGGCTCAGGTCATAATCCAGGGGTCCTGGGATCGAACCCTGTATCGGGCTCCTGATTGGCAAGAAGCCTGCTTCTGCCTTCTCCCATGCCCCCTGCTTGTGTTCCCTCTCTTGCAGTCTCTTTCTCTCTGTCAAATAAATAAAATCTTTAAAAAATAAATAAATAAATAAAAGTGTTATATTGATTTGTATCCATTTGCCTCAGGTATTTATTCCTCAAGTGGGACTGAATTTAGGTTGGGAAAAATAGTGGGGGGGGTTGTTTTTGTTTTTACGAGTCCCCTAAAATTCTAGTTTGTAGATATCAAAACCATTAAGAGACTCACCAAAAACTGTATCAGCAATAATACAAAATGAAAAAAGTATCCCCAATTTATAAGTTAACAATGTACCAAAACAAGACTGCTGGCTAAATATTCACTATCTAATAAAAACTGTGCCTTCCTGAAAACGATGAAAATAAGGAACTTTAAACTCTAAATGATATCTAGGCTACAGGATTAACTAGAAGATCAGAAGTAACCCATGAATGGCGGCTACAAGAAGACAGGTGTTACCACGAACAAAATGAAGGGTGGGGTGGGGGGCGGGGAGAAGAACCAAGAGCAAGAACCTAAGAAAGGCAGAATAACAAAACCTTGGAAGTAACTAAGAAACAGTAACATCTACAGGAAGAAAACCAGAAAGCCTCACCAAGAGCTAAGAATAAGCAGACCAACATTCCTGGATAGGGAGTCTGAGTATTGCCAAGGTGTCAATTCTTCCTAAGTGAATGTGTAAGTCTAGTGCAGAGAGAGTTTGGTTTGATTTTGAGAGAGCGATCTGGCAGCTCATCTGTAAGAATAAATGGTGAGAAGGGCTGAGGGAAAAAGAAAAGTATAATGGAAGGTGATGGGAAGGGGACTCGACTTTCCACATCTTAAAACAGCATAAAAGATACACTGATTCAGAGTGTGTTAGGTACTAAAGAAAAAAAGATGAACTGAACAAAATGGGTAATTCACACATTAATATATAGTTAAAATACACCTTACAGGAAGTATTACAAATCAAGTAAGGAAAAATGATTATTTAATGTGTTAGGAAAAGTATGGGGGGGGGACACTTCAGATGCTAATTTTTATAAACCACCCCCAAAAAAGTTCTAGGTAAGTTGATTAAAAGACTGAACAGAGAATAAACTAAGTTAAAAATCAAGAGGGATGGGATACCTGGGTGGCTGACTCGCTAAACGTCTGCTTTCAGCTCAGGTCATGATCCCAGGGTCCTGGGATCGAGCTCCACATAGGGCTCCTTACTCAGCTGGGAGCCTGCTTCTCCCTCTCCCACTCCCCTTCCTTGTGTTCCCTCTCACTGTATATCTCTGTCAAACAAATAAATAAAATCTTTAAAATTTTGTTTAAAAATCAAGAAGGAAACTTATGGGGAAAAAAAGAAAGAACCTTGGATACGTATATTATCTTTCATTAAAGTATTTAAAAAATATAATACAGGAGTGCACATCGTTGTGCAAAAAGATTTAAGAAAAAATACAAATAGGGCACATAAAAGAGTTCAATCTCTGGCTTTTGCTACTCATTTGGACAGTAGATAGGTATCCCACAGAGGGAAGAAAATGGCCTGTAAAGCTCAGTGAATTCCTGCACAGCTTTACAAACTCAGAGCGACCACAAGAAGTTTGGTGAAACAAACGTTTTTCCTTTCTTTTCTTTAAAGACCTGGACTAGACAGAGGGTTCTAAGAGCAACACTGGTATCTGTGGGGGAGGAAACCACCGCCATATTTCTCACTCTCTGGGCCTCCTCTCACACGAATCTCCAGTGCTTGAAGCACATGCTGAGCAAAACTGAAATTCAGATTAGTGTGTGGGCAGAGACAGAGTCAAAACTGATAGAAGCTTGCCAACTTCTGGGCCTGGCTACTGGTAGTGACCAGGGTCTCACCTCCCGTTCCACCTTCTGCTTGGCCTCCAATAGCCTCCGCTGCTCCTCCTGAGCCCGCCTTTCCAGCATTTCTTCATGGAAAGACTTGGGAGGAGGCTTGTTATGCTCGCTGAGAAATGACTGCACGTGGTCGGCGAGTTCAAATATCATCACCTAAACATACAGAGGAAAGTCAACCACAACTGGTCAAATAATGGGAAGACAGGGCCCAAAGGAGACTTCAGGAAAGGATGCAGGCAGTCAGAGGCCCACTTAACAACAGTGATACTCAACTCTGATAGGACCTATTCTGAATTCCATATCTGATGCAATCACAGCAGGAAAAAGCTTTTATAGGACTCACCTCATTGTGTTGCTATCAAGACAAATCACTATCTAGATAAATAAAAAGCTTCCTTCTTTTACAATCCTATTCAGTTTTACTGGCATCTTCTGTACCATAAATCTGACAAACTATTTCTCTGAAGAAGTATTTAGTGTACAAATAAATCTGATAAAATATTTAACATGGCATAAAAATAAAGTACTTTCCCAACTAGAAGATCTGTCTAAGAAATGATAGCAGAAGAATCATTGCCACCATGAGAACTTTCATCGTTCCATACAGTGTACTGCAAACATTCTTCGCAGTACAGAGGCAAATACTTAAAGGCCTCACTAGCTCCCTGCTAGTAACAAAAGCATAAGCTGATCAATACTAAGCAAGCATTCCATTTCCACCAGAAGAAAAAATGCCCCCCTCTCAGACTTTGTTTATGGGAACACTAGAGCCACTTTCTCATACCTGGAGGAGTCATAAATCTTATCTGGGCTGGTAAACTCAGAAAACAAAGGTTTCTAAGACCCTACACTGACTGCCCCAACCCCAGAGAGGTCAAGAGTGCCAAACTCCCTCCTTCTACAGATGATGACCACCATTCTGAAATGTCTTTTTCCTCAATCACAATAAAGCAGTTTAAAAAGTCTTACTTCTAAAAGGACTTAAGAGGGTGATAATTAGTAATAAAGGTCACTACGAACAAGAATATGAAGTTCGTTCACATGGTATTCATGCCACCTCTCAAGGAGTACATGCAAAGACACCACAGCTATTATTGGGGGAAGCTCATATGTTTTTTAATTGTAGCAGAAGCTATGCCATTCACTGGATAAACTTCACTTTGCAGTTGTCAAACACTAAGCTAGAGTCTACGAGGCCAAGTTCTTCAAAGAGAAGCTCTTCTAAGAAAAGCTGGGGAGGGGCGCCTGGGTGGCCCAGTGGGTTAAACCTCTGCCTTCGGCTCAGGTCATGATCTCAGGGTCCTGGGATCAAGCCCCCCTCCGGCTCTCTGCTCAGCAGGGAGCCTGCTTCCCCCTCCCTCTCTGCCTGCCTCTGCCTACTTGTGATCTCTGTCTGTCAAAGAAATAAATAAAATCTTAAAAAAAAAAGAAGAAAGAAAGAAAAGCTGGGGAAAGTAGGCAGTTCCTATTATGTCAAAGAGAAACCACTTCTATACCAGAAAGGAAACAGGAGCCAAGCAGTGGAGGATTCTTCTCTTGTCAACTGATTTAAATGACTAGCATTTTTGTACAAACACATCAGATACAATATGTGAGACTAGATGAAAGTAAGAACTACTTTCCAAACTGGCTCTCGTCCTTCTCTCCCTGTGTATCCACACAGCTGATTGTCCCGCTCCTCTCAGCACTCTGCTTAAATGTGACCTCATCAGAAGCCTCTCCTGCCCTCATTTGTAACAGCCACTCCACCATCACCTCAGGAAATGTATCTGTATTAGCCAGGATTCTCCAGAGAAACAGAACCAATAGGATGGGGGGGGGGGCATGCGCTCATGCGTGCGCACACACATGCTCACATGCCCATTCGTACAGGGAGAGACTGATTTTAAGGAACTGACTCATGCAATTTATAGAGGCTGGAGAGCCCAGAATATGTGGGGTAGACCAGCAGGCTGGGGACCCAGCAGGTCCCATCTAACAGCCATCCTCTGGTAATTCCCCTGCTTCCAGAAAAGCCAGTCTTTTCAGTTAAAACCCTCAATTGATCAGATGAGGCCCACCCACATTATGGAGGATAATCTGTTTAACCCAAAGTCTACTGATTTAAAGGTTAACCTCATCTAGAAAATACCTTCGTAGAAACATCTAGAGGGGTGGGCTCAAGTGGGTTAGGTGGGTGGGCATCTGTCTTTGGCTCAAGTCATAATCCCACGGGCCTGGGATGGAGACCCACATAGGGCTCCCTGCTCACAAGGGAGTTCTGCTTCTCCCTCCACCCCTCCCCACCTGCTGGTGCTCTCTGGCTTTCTCTCATCAAATAAATAAAATCTTTAAAAATAAAGAAAAAAGAAGAGAAACATCTAGGGCAATGTTGTGGGTACCACAGTCTAGCAAATTTGACACATAATAACCACCACCAAAACAAAACAAAACACCCGACCACATCTATTAGAACACAGCTGAAATTAAGAAGTGACATCAAATGCTGGCAAGGGTGTGGAGAAACTGGATCACTCGCATATTGCTGCTGCGAATGTAAGGTAGTACAGTCAATCTGGAAAAGTCTGACAGCTGCTTCAAAAATTTAACATGCAGCTTCCATATATCAACAACCTGGAGAAGTAAAAACTTATGTTCTCATAAAAAACATATGTGAATGATTATAATGGCTTTTTTTCTTTCAGGATTTTATTTATTTATTTTACAGAAAGATCACAAGTAGGCAGAGAGGCAGGCAGAGAGAGAAGGGGAAGCAGGCTCCCCCCTGAGCAGAGAGCCCAACGCAGAGCTTGATCCCAGGACCCTGAGATCATGACCTGAGCCAAAGGCAGAGGCTTCACCCACTGAGGCACCCAGGCATCTTTTTTTTCTTTTTTATTTAAGAGACAGAATGTGAGGGAGGGGGCAGAGGGAGAGAGAATCTCCAACAGGCTCCACACTCAGTGTGGGGCTTGATCTCACAGACCCTGAGATCATAACCTGAGCTGAAATCAGGAGTCAGACATTTAACCAACTGAGCCACCCAGGTGCCCCCACAGTTTTATTTTTAATAGCCAAAAACTAGAAACAACTCTGATATCTTTCATCTGGTGGATGGCTAAATCAGCAGCGGTGTATCTATACCATAGAATACTACCTAGTAACAGGAAGTAACGACTACCAATACATCCTAACAATCTGGATGAGTCTCCACAGCATTATGCTGGGTGAAGAGAAAGCTGGTCCCAAGAGTTACATACTACATGATTCCACTTATATAACAGCCTTGAAGCTCTGTACAGAGTACATGGGATCTCTTAGTATTATTTCTTAAAACTGCATATCAATCTGTAATTAGTTCAAAATAAAAAGTATAATTTAAAATAAAGCCCAAGAGCGGGCATCAAAAGTGAAAGTAAACAAGTGGGACTTCATCAAATTTTAGAACTTCCACAGAGCAAAGGAAACCATCCACAAAATGAAAAGACAACCTACGGAATGGAGGAAAATATTTGCAAAACATGTTTCTGAAAAAGAGCTAACATCCAAAATATGGAAGGAACTCAGAACTTTAACAGCAAACCCCCCCCAAATGACCCAATTAGAAAATAGGCAGAGGATCTGAATAGACATTTTTCCGAAGAAGATATTGAGATGGCCAAGAGACACATGAAAAGATGCTGAACATCACTCATCATCAGGGAAATGGAAATCAAAACCACAATGAGCTATCACCTCACACCAGTCAGAATGGCTGTCATCAAAAAGACAAGGAATAGCAGATACTGGCAAGGATGTTGCAAAAAGGGAACCCATGTGCACTGTTGATGGGAATGAAACTGGTTCAAGCACTATGGAAAACAATATGGAGGATCCTCAAAACAGCAACAATAACAACAAAAACAACTATGATATGATCCAGCAATCCGCACTTCAGGGTACATAGGCAAAGGAAGTGAATACAGGTTCTTGAAGAGATTCCTGAACTCCCATGTTATTGCAGCATTATTCACAATAGCCAAGTTATGAAAGCAACCTCAGTGTCTGTCAATGGATGAATGAATGAAGATGTGGGATGTCAATGCAATGAAACATTATTTGGCTACAAGAAAGGATGCCCTGCTGTTCCAACAACATGGATGGACCTTGAGGGCATTATGCTAAGTGAAATAAGTCAGACTGAGAAAGAAATACTGTATGATCTCACTTAATCCAAAAAAGCCAAACCCATAAAAACAGAGACTGGAGTGGTGGTTACCAGGAGCCAGGGGGTTGGAGAAAAGAGGGGATCCTGGTCAAAGTGTACGAAGAGTAAGACTAAGTTCTGGGGATCTAATGTACAGCTAGTGATTATAGTTAATACCGAATTATGAAAAATAAAGCAAAAATGTTTTTTAAAAAAATCATACATCATGAATCCAAGAAACCAAAGGATTCTCTAGTTGAATTTTCAGTATAACTCCATATTTTTCATTGAAACCGCAGACTGCATCAGAAAGAACTCTGCAGCAATCCCCAGGGCTTAGCTTTTTGTTCAGGCTGTTCCTCAGTCACTCTGTAGCTCAAGAAATCACTGGAAATCTTGGGAGCAATAACCAAGGTGTAGGTCCTGCTTTGACTCCCGTGTTATAGAATGCAACCAAAAAACAGTCCAGTCACTTTCACAGAAGTCCAAAAGAGACATGGAGACCTGGGGTAAGTCATTACTTAACTCTTCTCTGTTTTTACAGGATGGGATTCTTAAGCATGAGCTGCCGAGTGAGGAAAGATGGCTCATATTTGAAGAGAACTCGTCTGGCCTAAGAAGCCCACAGTAACCCGCTGCCCCAGGAAGTCAACTAGTCTAGCTTTCCAGAGAGTTCTGTCATCCAAGGGAGAACTCACGTACACCCTGAGGTGCAGAGGACTACAAAAGAATGCTGTATAAAAGGGACGTTGAGGGAGTTAAGTATGTCACTAATCACTGAGAAGGGAAACAGTTAGCTCTTCTGATAATGCAACAGGGAGAGGTGGCAAGGTTCAGTCCGAAATCACTTGTCTGCAAACATTTTTCAACGTCAAGGTTTAGGTCAAGACCAGGTTACAATGCCCATTCCAAAGTGGGCCAACAGTATGGCCAAGATCACATGGACTCTTAACAGAAAAATTCTGAATCATCAATGTACCCTCCATATATACTCTACAATTTGTCATTCATAAAAACTGTACGCTAAAGAAGTACAAGTAACAAATGTTCCCCCTTGTATCTATCAAAACATTCTAGTCAACATTAGGTTGGAAGTGCCACAGGAGAACCTCTAAGCCCAAGAGAAGGCAGGAAGGCAAACACAGGTGAGGGGGATGAGGTTTCCACTGTCCTCTTACAACTCCAGTTAAACATATCTTACCTCTCCACAATGTTTTTTGGCCACTTTCTCTAGATGGGATTTTAATAAATTAACACTTTCATTCGACAGACCTTTGGCATTCTTTAACTCTATTTCGGGGACTCTGGAAAAGAAAGACAAAAAGGAGTTACTCCAAGAAGTATGGCTTCTTTGCATTAATATTTGCTAAGTCCAAGCACTGAGCACAGGGATTTCATACAGGCCTCTACACCCCTAGCACCATACTCCTCCATTTCCAAGGATTCCAACTGCATCCCAGCAACTCTGTCAAGAGTGCTTCATGTGGGGTTACCTGCAGTCCCTGGGGGGAGAAGCTGGTCCCCTAGATGACCAGATTTAGTGGCCTTGATCCTGGCTCACCCCTCAACATCAATTAACCCAACTCTCACAGTTCACCCACAAGAGTCTCTGTCAAGAGTCACCCACATGTGCTCTGGGCTCATTCATATGCTCCAGCATAAAGCAAGACAACCAGGCAAGAGGAAGCCTCGGATGGGGTGCCTAGCTGACTCGGTAGAGCATGTGACTCTTGATCTCAGGGTTGTGGGTTTGAGCGGCATGGTGGGTGTAGAGATTACTGAAAATCTTAAAGGTTAAAAAAAAGCAGCAGCCTCGGTGATCCTTCCAGCATTCCCACATGTGTTCCGTCACATCACTCCTGATTGTCAATGAGGTGGAAATGCTCGCTCACCCACTCATAGCGGAATCTACCTGGGCGAGCTCTGCCCATTCTGCTCTTATGAGGATGCCCAGCACACCCACCTTCTCCTCGCCCAGCACAACGGGCACTCAACACTCCCCAAAAGCTCACACAGCCGGTCTTCAGGTCCCCCTTGGTTCCAAGTTAATAGTATCCAGTAACAATTCACAGAGATCAAATAGGCTTTGCTTAACTTTACAGAAGAGAAGATGACTCTACGTCCTACAAGCATTTCTGAGTAATGGATGGTATTTTTATCTGAGCAAAGCCTTTACAGTTCACCGTCTCTGCATTCTCTCAATGTTCAGTGTCACAGATTACCACCATCATGATCTACTCAGACAGATGGCAATCTGAGAGAATGGAGTTTATATATGTGAGAAAAAGAACAGAAATGCCATAGAGTCCTGAGTCTACATATGATCTCTCTAACCCAGGACTCTCTCACGGTGGCATGAAGGACAATTTTGTAGAAAAAGGAAGCTTTCCTATACCATGTCATCTCAAAGGATAAGAATGTTCTCCCTAAAGCAAGCCTTACATAGTTTAATTCAGCAGTCATTACATAGCAATATCAACAGAATGATGAAAAATCCATCTACAATACTAATTAGACTTAAAAAAATGTTTTTCAGCTTTCTTTTGATGCCCATGGCACAAAATTTATAATTTTAATAGCTGATATTATAATGTCTCCTTTGTAGCTTTTCATAATCATTTCCATGGTGTTTTTAAAAAATCCCATATTATTTTTACCAATTGGACACATCAAGGTTTTATCAGAATGGCCCTCCAGCCCAGTGGTTCTCAACCAGGGGTGACCATGCCCCCAGGGGATACCTGTCAATGGCAACAAGGGAAAGGAACTCCATGCCTCTCACCACATTCCTTCCCAACACACCTCTTTCACTGGGCTGGTCCTGCATTATATTCTTTATAGTAACCTCGTAATTATAAGTCAAGTGCCTTCCTGAGTTCTACACGCTCTTCTAACACAACATCAAACCCACCGAGGGGGTTGCAGGAGCTCACAAATTCTTGGCCAACTGATCAGAAATATGGTACATGCAACTGGCGCTTGCAATCTTGTGGAACTGAGCCCTTAACCCAAGAGGTCCGAAGTAACTATGCTAGTTCGTGTCCAAAAGGAAGGGAATTGCTGGGCACCCAGAGGTCAGAAAACACACCACCTATTTGGTGTCAGGAAAAATAAAACCCAGAGAGGCGTGCCCTTATTTTTCTTTCATAAACTTAATTACCCTTTAACCAATTCAGTAATTAAATACTAAACACCTACTGTATCTACTCCAGGCATAGCGTTATAAGTAAGGAGGGTTACTAAATTCAAGAAACTCACCTTAACCTATCTGGACTTTCACCTTCTCCAGCAGCTGTTAGGATAACAAATTCTGTAAATTTCCTACCCACTCTGTAAGGCACGGCTTCCTTTTCTCTGTCTCTTTCCTTCGCGGGTTCCCTGTACAGTAAGCTTCAACCACAGAACGTCGTCCAAGCCCATTTGCCTTTCCACGTGGAATGTCTGAGGCAAGATTCCACGGAATACACACAGACTTCAAAGAGACAGTACTTGACTACAGACTGACAATGTGATTTTTCTGTCAATGGTTCTCATCGGGAGGCAGTACAGGGGTGGGGCGGTGGGGGGGTGGGTGCAGATCTGAAAATGTGTGGGGTTAGACATCTGGGTGGCTCAGTCAGTTAAGCGTCAGCCTTCCGCTCAGGTCATGATCCTGGGGTCCTAGGATCAAGTACTGCATTGGGCTCGCTTCTCAGCTGGGAGTCTCCTTCTCCCTCTGCTCCTCCCCCTGCTCATGCTCTCTCTCTCAAATAAATAAAATCTAAACAAAATAGGGAAAGCAAATACTTAGTCACAGAGCAATTATTGGTATCTGGAGGGACTATTCTACAACGATAAGCAGACTTACCATTAGACAGGTTTCATGAAAATACCTACTACGGATGTAGTTTCAATGATATACGGGATAGGACATGAAATTTTAAGGAAAACAGGGAGGAAGGAGAAAATACCATTAATGTGTCTGTTTCTATGCTGTGAAAACGGAAGTGGTATCACATGGAAGGTATTCATAAATGTACTCACACGTCTGGGTAGGTTGGTGGGCATCTAACCCTCAAATCCACTTGCACATATACTTCTTCACCAGTCAGGCCTTGAGGGTACAGAACTAAATTGATTTCAGGGGGCTCGTTGACCTAAAAGAAAAAAAAAATCTTTTTTTCCCCCCACACCTGGAGAGCCAATTATTAGCAATTAAAATAATGAGCATCTTAGTGGGAACATTCTACTTTCTAAGTATTACGTGCAATTATGCTTTTATACAAGTATTTGATCATCTTTTCCTAAAGCACGGTTTAAAAAACAAAGCCTAGGGGTGCCTGGGTGGCTCAGTTGTTAAGCATCTGCCTTTGGCTCAGCTCATGATCCTGGGGTCCTGGAAACGAGCCCTGCATCAGGCTCCCTGCTCAGTGGGAAGCCTGGTTCTCCCTTTCCTACTCCCCCTGCTTGTGCACTCCCTCTGTGTCCCTTGTCAAATAAATAAACTCTTAAAAAATAAAAAATAAAAACCAGGCCTATGCCAGAGAGATCGCATCTTCCTTTTCAAAGTTATCTAAGAGGTGAAGCAAAACGTTCCGCGGAGCTTCTGTCTGTGCACATGTTACAGAGTACCAATCACCTGATTATGCATGGGTATGATCTAGAGGCTGAGTACAGGGGTCAATTGGACAGACATGGGCCCAACTAGCCAACACAAGAAAAGACAAGTGAGTATTCTCCATAGTGAGGAGTGCGGTAAAGAAAATCAGGCAGAATGATGGAACAGAGTGGTAAGGGAGATTTTCAGACAGGTGGGTCAGGCACCTCTTGAGTAAAGGAAACTTCAGTTGAAATATGACTACTGAGATAAGGACAAGTGACAACCACGTGGAAACCCAAGGCTCTTCTAAACGTGGGTATACTCTCACCTGACCTGACGGCTTTTCACCAAAAAAACTAAATATTCCATCTATTGCTCTTTATTAAATATGCTTTTCAAAAAAAAAAAAAAAGCTTTGAGGCAGTTTATATTATCGGTACATCATGAGAGAAGGGAGGCTGAGGGAAGAAATATTCACTCTCATGGCCCAGGCGCTTTATCAACACTGTAGGTGGACACCGTTTCCATTTTACAGACGAAGAAGTTCAAGCTCAGAACCTTTCTGGAACACAGGAGGGAGGGGGGACGCCAAGTGAAGCAGGAGAAAGGTGTATCTGAGATAAAGTGGAAGGAAACAGAAGGAAAAGTGTCTTGCTACAGATGCTTCTGAGGCTCAGGAGCAGGAGGACAGAGAGCATCCACTGCTGGGGTCACATGGACTGCAGGTAACCTTGCCAAGAGCGGGCTCTGAGGGCACTGAACGAAGACCCTGGTGTGATGAGGAGGGAACACTAAGGGGGAAGGACTCAGCTCATCTGGACAAGTCCTTTAGGGAGGTTTGGGCATTATGGGGACAGAGAACAGGGCCACAGACAGAAGAGGATGTGAGATCAAGGGAGAAATCTTTTGTTTTGTCTTAAAGATGGGAGACACTAGAGCATATAAGGATGCTGATGGGAATTTTATGGAAGAGGAGGAAAGAGACAAAATTAGGCTCTGTTGGAGGGCAGACAGCAATGGGCATAAGAGAGACACAAAGGAGGAGGGACCCTTTTCCAGAAGGACAGAGGACATGAGAAGAAAAAGCAGGTAGAGGCTGGTGGGATTCCTCCGAGAAGCCTCAAAGGTTTGAGCATGAGAATGAACTAACAGAGTCCCTGGCCTCCTGTCCTCCTCCAACCAGAGCAGGCCAGCTGTTCTCTGCTTTATATCGGAGAAAGAATTCTGCATAAGAAACATCTAGCTAAAAGCAGTTAAAACAGGTATTCACTAGGAAGAAAAACAAAGACTATGTCCTTGGCCAGCCTCCTTAAACACTCTTTCAGAAGAACTTATTATAGAAATTTTCAATAATGAAATACATAAAAAAATTTTTCAAACAAAAGTTGATAATGATATAATGAACTGCATGCACCCACCATACAGTTTCAACAAATACTCATTTATGGCCAATACTGTGTATCTATGTTACCTCTATTCCCAAATACCACCTGAAATTATTTTCAAATAAATCCTACCAACCCATCTTTGCTGTGTTACTGTTACTCATTTTGTTCTCTTTTTTTGAAGATTTTATTTATTTACTTGTGTGTGAGAGAGAGAGAGAGAGCACAAGCAGGGGGAGTGGCAGGCAGAGGGAAAGGAAAGGGAGAAGCAGGCTCCACACTCGAGTCTAGGACCCTGGGATCATGACCTGAGCGGAAGGCAGAGGCTTGACGACTGAGCCATCCAGGCGCCTGTTACTCATTTTCTTTCTTTTTTTTTTTAAGATTTTATTTATTTGACAGAGACCACAAGCAGGCAGAGAAGCAGGCAGAGAGAGAGGAGGAAGCAGGCCCCCCGCCGAGCAGAGAGCCGGATGCGGGGCTGGATCCCAGGACCCTGGGATCACACCTGAGCAGAGGCTTTAACCCACTGAGCCACTCAGGCATCCCCCATTACTCATTTTCTAACAAGAATCCAGCTCCATAGGTAAGTTATATATGTCCATTTTACAGATGTAAACACTGAAAGAAAGGCTAGTTAGACTCAAAATTTTACCAGTGCTTTCTCCACCAGCTCAAACCTTTTTGGCTTTTTCATCGCACAGGCCACAAAGCTTGGAGAGAATAATCTTATCAAGAAAATACTTTTTGGGGGTGTCTGGTGGGCTCAATCAGTAAAGCATGGGACTCTTGATCTCAGGGTTGTTGAGTTCAAGCCCCACACTGGGTTTGGAACTTACTTTAAAAAAAAAAAAAAAAAAAAAAAAAAAAGAATGCCTAGGTGGCTCAGTTGGCTAGGTGTCTGCCTTCGGCTCAGGTCATGATCCCAGGGTCCTGGGATTGAGCCTCCCTCAATCATCGGCCTCCCTGCTCAGCAGAGAGTCTGCTTCTCCCTCTGCTTGCCCCTTCCCCAGCTTATACTCACTCTCTCACTTTCTAATAAACAAACAAAATCTTTTTTAAAAAATTAAAAACAGGGACGCTAGGTGGCTCAATTGGTTAAGCGGCTGCCTTCGGCTCGGGTCATGATCCCAGGGTCCTGGGATCAAGTCCCACATCGGGCTCCTTGCTCAGCAGGGAGCCTGCTTCTCCCTCTGCCTGTGCTCGCTCTCTCTCTGACAAATAAAATCTTAAAAAAAGTAAAATAACGGGGCACCTGGGTGGCTCAGTTGGTTAAACGACTGCCTTCAGCTCAGGTCATGATCCTGGAGTCCCGGGATCAAGTCCCGCATCAGGCTCCCAGCTCCATGGGGAGTCTGCTTCTCCCTCTGACCTTCTCCTCACTCATGCTCTCTCTCACTGTCTCTCTCTCAAATAAATAAATAAAATATTTAAAAAAAAAAAAAAAGTAAAATAAAATAAAAATCAAAAATAAATAAATAAATTATCAACAAGCCGTATAAGTAGAAACTACAAATATAAACCAAAGGAGAGATCTTTCCTGGGCCCAGGATGGAAATCAACTTTTAACAAACAGACAACATACACCACAGGAAGTGAGCTATCCCTGCAGAGGCACAGGGATTCCAGTTTCACGTTCCCTTTTGTCTTTCTGTAGGAAGTGAAGAGCGTATCTGAGTGTAAGTAGCCTTCACAGGGAAAGGGTACAGAGAGCCCTTCACCAGATGCCCAGAGTCTTGGGAACAGAAAGCAAGCTTCAGAAAGAAGACACCAACTAGGGGATTACACATCTTGAAGATACTCTTCACTCAAGAGTATGCCTAATAGGGACGCCTGGGTGGCTCAGTTGGTTAAGCAGCTGCCTTCGGCTCAGGTCATGATCTCAGCGTCCTGGGATCGAGTCCCACATCGGGCTCCTTGCTCGGCAGGGAGCCTGCTTCTCCCTCTGCCTGCCACTCTGTCTGCCCGTGCGCTCTCTCTCTCTCTCTGACAAATAAATAAATAAAAATTAAAAAAAAAAAAAAAAA
>RCUC01150772.1:0-45789 GCA_003697995.1 Taxidea taxus jeffersonii
TTTTTTTCTTTTTTTAAAAAGATTTTATTTATTTATTTGAGAGAGAGAGTGAGAGAAAGAGAGGGCATAAGTGGGGGAGGGGCAGAGAGACAGAATGAACCAGACTTCCCTTTGAGCAGGGAGCCCAACCTGGGGATTGATGCCGGGACCCTGAGATCATGACCTGAACAGAAGGCAGATGCCCATTACCCATTCATTTGGTTGAAGGACATCTTCTAGTAACTTTCCAAGAAAGATGAAATGGAAAGTATATTTTTAAATACTTTTATTCCTGAAAATATTATTTTACTTCACACTTGATCATTTGCATGAGTATAAAGTATCAAGCTGAAGATAATTCTCCTCTATTTTAAAGGCACTCTTCCTTTGTGTTCTAGAATCCAGTGCTGTTCCTCAAAAGTCTGACTCTAATTCCTTTCTATTTCTTTCTTTTTTCCTCCCGGTTATGGAATTCCACAATGGATTTCTTTGGTCTAGGTTTTTACCTCCATAGACCAGGGCACCAGGGCACCCTTTACAAGTACATATCTTTCTGCATTTTGATGTGTTCAAAAAACCCAGGTCTTTAGATTTTTAAAAATTGCTTCTTTGTTGATTTCCTGCCCTCTTTTTTTGTGCTCGCTTTCTAGAATATTGGATTTGACCCTCACAAATGGATCTTCTGTTTTCCTATCTTTCATCTCCTATTTTCCATGTTTTTCTTTTTATTTACTTTCTAGGAGAGTTATCTTCCAAATCTTCCTTTAAATTTATTTTGGCTAAGTATATTTTTATTTATAAGACTTGTCTATTCCCTAATTGTTCCTTTCTCATAGCATTCTTTTAATCCATAAATGCAGTATCACCCCAAATCTCTTTAGGAATATCAAAAATGGTTATTTTGACATTTTCTTAACTCCATTAGCTATATT
Organism: Taxidea taxus jeffersonii; assembly: GCA_003697995.1. Classification (NCBI taxonomy): domain Eukaryota; kingdom Metazoa; phylum Chordata; class Mammalia; order Carnivora; family Mustelidae; genus Taxidea; species Taxidea taxus. The sequence continues at coordinate 912 of RCUC01150772.1, forward strand.
TCCTTTTTTTTTTTTTTTTTCAATTTGTTTCTTATCAGTGTCTTTCTCCCATGTTGAAAGCTTTCCTCTAGTACTCTGTAATCTTCCGCTCCCTGTTATTCACATTTACAAGTTAAGAGACTAAAAATCTCTGGATGGTTGAAATGTATGGGTTGGGTACTTTGCCTTTGGAGACTTCAGTGAAAAGCAATCAGCCCTCTGGCTGAAGTTCTTTGTTTGTTTGAGAGGCTCTCAAATATAAAGACCCAGAAATCTTTTCATCCAGGAGTCATTCTGTTTCTCAAGACACTAATATCCTACTCTCCTCCCTCAGGAGCACCTACCCTGTAGATTTATTGAATCTCTTCATTGTCAGTCCTGTGACTTATCTTTGCCCTCTGTGTTGTATGTGATATCCCTCCATGTGGAGCTTCCTAGTTAAGTGCTAGAAGAAAGAGATGGGAGGCTGGTGAGAAGATCACATGACTATGTCAGGTGGATAGGCAGCCAAGGAGCCCAAACCCCCATGTTCCTTCAGAACCTTCTGAATAAATGTATTTTGGCAGCTTTCAAACCTAGCTCACTGCCGCCTTCTGTGGTACCGGCTATTTCTAAGGCCATCAGAGGTTGTATGAGTTGAATCCATTTGCTTTTGGTCGGTATACCCCTCTGCCAGATGGTGGGTGGTAGCTTCCTTTGTTTTGCTAAGTTGGTTCCCACTCCTCTTGCTGCCTTTTACCTTGCTAAACTTTTCTGAGGTCTATTACCCATTGATGCCCATTTTCTTTAGCCTTGGAGACCAATACCACTCAGTTTGAGTTTACTATTGTTTGGTAGTATTTTGGGTGGAGAGGGAGAGGAGAAAAAAATCAAGCGGTCAGTTTGTCATACTAAACTCTGCCCAAAGCCCCGACTCTTCACAACACCATGGGCTAACCTATTTGGAAATAAAAGCCACCAACTGGCCCTACCCTCACACCTTGTAGCTTTTCCCCAGGGTTTCTGCTCTAGACAGAAACTGCAAGGACCCTGGAGGGGAGCTTTCAAATCCAAATGGTGCCAAACTTGAACCTCCACCCTTTACCTCATCAATGTCATCATTTGCTAGACAGCCAGGACCAAGCAGTTAGGGCCTGCCACTGATAGAAGAGCCCAGATCTGATCTATTTCTGCCCCTGAGCATACGATCTTTATGCTGTGTCTGAAGCAGCCCAGCCCTTGACCTGATCTGAGACTTTCCCTCCTTCCCAGACACAGAGGAGATGCCTGCCCTCGTCTCTATGCCTAGCCTCCCATCAGACATGGAGAGCTCCAGCAACAAAGACCTCCTAATTAGTGTAAACTTTGGGGATAGAATGATGAATTGGGAGCAGCCAGAAAGCAAGAGGAAAGAAACTAAAGGACTTAACACCCCTGGCCTCTTTCTTTATAAGGCAACCTTCAGCATCTCTGCCCTGAAATTCACCCACATACCTCTGATACTTGTTCCGTCATATTTGCGGATCAAAAGCAAAAGACGGCATGAAATGGGCAGGGAGTCACCCTGGATCATATGCGGTGCCTCCCACACTCCAGTGAACGCTCCTGCCTTCTTGGCATCGGAGCCCAGCCAGCGTAGCCAGTGACACCGGTCTGCTCCTCCCCACTATAACTTAGTTGTCCAGATGCCACCCTGTGCTTTGCCTAACCAAGCAGATGATCTACCAACTCTCCCACTGTGCACTGTCCCACAGTAATTCACTACTCCAATTATTCTTATCTCTACCAGGGACCACTGCCTGCCCAAATCTATAACTCCTCAGAGTTGACCTATATCTGACCCACATCTGACTCTAGCCTCGTAACTCCAACTTAGGAAATCCTACAGGAGAGGTGATGGAATGTACTAGTAACAGATTACACACTGGAGCCAGACAGACTTAGGCTCAATGCCAGCTCTGGCACTCATTAGCTGTGGGATCCTGGGCAAGTCATTGCATCTTCTTGGGCCTATTTCCTCATCTGGAAAACGGGGAGAATAATAAATTCTAGTTCAAAAAGTTGTGAGGATTCAAGGAAATATTATAGTAACTATCAATTACAGGGTACATGAAACAGAACAAGCACGGGATACATACTAATCTGCCCCATCAAAGCTGACCTGAAATTAGTAGCAAATTCAGTGGTTTTCGCATGGTGGACTGCATAGACTATCTGGGAAGCATCACACGGACCCTGCTTGCCTTGAGTTCCTAAGTTAATCACCTTTATCTTTAGTGCTGATTCCTGGATGCTTCTAAATCCCTGGACCTTCAAATGCACAAACAGCCAACATTTGGGACCCACTACAATATAAAATGCACATTAAATCAGCAAAAACAAAAATGGGAGGTTATTAGTTAACTTGAACTTATAAAAATCACTACAAAAATAACTCCTCTAGGTTTAACAGTTCTTGATTTACATGGACAATTATATTCAGTGGTACACAGTAATGGACACAATACTGCAGGTATCCACAAAGTGTCTGTAACTTTTCATCCCAGGTGTTTAAATGGGTTGTAGGACACTATTCCATTCAAAGCTTTTCTTGTTCTTTGGTATTTTATGGTCACATTTTCTTTGGAAATCTGAGGAGTAGCAACATTCTTACCCAATTACCCAGGACTTTTAAAAAAATCAGCCTTCAAAAATACCTTATAAGTTAATAGGAGCATGAACTTTTTTTTTTTAAGTATCGTATTTGCTATTAAATTGCAAAATTTTATGCATAATACTTAAAAAAATGATGCTAATTCTTATTCTCCCACAATTCCTCAAGTTGTCAATTTCCAACCACTTAGGCTAAATCACGAAAACTTTCTGGCCTACCTGTACTAATTAGTATAACAGAAAGGTGCAAATCAGTCAGTCTGGACTGACATAAATACATGTATACATTCATGGGCCAAGATCTTACTAATAATTCCTGCAGTGGAATGAAAACAGCTGGGGCATACATGACAGGCTCTCTCTGCACAAAATGAAAATGTCACTCACTTAGCCTGACAATGCCATTACTATGAAGAAGCATTTAGCAGACAAGACTCTGAACAGCATTCCAACTGACAGATATGTATATCCCATGTTAAGTATAAAATAAAAATCACCAGCCAAGCTAATGTGCAAGGAAAATATAATAGTGCTGTTTATGGTAATAGATCAGAGATAATTCAAGGGAATGAATGGGTGTTAACTCCCATCTTGTGCCCCAGGTGGGTCTAACATTTGCATATCCTCACTTAAAAAAAAAAAAGTAGCAGCTTTCTACCCTGGTTGCTTTTTCAGCAAGGAGGAGGGGGAGGGGAAGAAGAGGTAAAGGAGGGGGAGGAGAGGGAGGGTAGTGTTAATGCAGAGGAAAGGGACAACCTCAAATGCAAGGGAACTTTTAATCACATGCTTAAATTATGAGAACTGAATGTGACCCTGGGGATAGAAGTTGGTGAGAGGAAGTGCCACACTGTTTCTCTGGAGAGCACTCTTGGTGATGGGTTTGATGACTCATCAATACGTATTAGCTAAGGCAGATTTACTATGATTGTAAGGAAGTTTAAGCTTTAGGACTCTTCATTTGCAAGAGCCTCTTCCAACAGCTTGGGAGGAACCCTAGCCCTGTGATGGTTCAGGCTTACATCTCTGTAAAATCTGCACAAATGAGATCTACTGCCACCACCATTAAGACTGTTCCCCTCTATTCCTCTTTCCTCCAAGTTTTCCTTCTCCATACACCCTGCCAGACACATGCACTTACCCCCTTACCCCCACAGGTGGTGTGGTGCTGTCTTTGGGCATTTGGAATACCGCTAAGGAGCACTGAGTTGGGAGTGCATTAGGCTGGGATTTAGTAGGATACACTTAGGAGTTTCTGAGCAAGATAAGTTATTGCTAGGTTTTGATGAGGGAACAGAAGGCTGACTGAGGACAAAGCAAAAGCTGACACCCTGCAACCTTCTCCCACCCCCATTCCTGGGTCGGATATATTGTGACATTCTTTAGGAATCTCCCAACTATCTTTTTTGTTTTTGTTTTTTTTTTAATTTGACAGACAGAGGTCACAAGTAGTAGGCAGAGAGGCAGGCAGAGAGAGAGGAGGAAGCAGGCTTCCCACTGGGCAGAGAGCCCCATGCAGGGCTTGATCCCAGGACTCTGGGATCACGATCTGAGCTAAAGGCAGAGGCTTTAGCCCACTGAGTCACCCAGGTACCCCTTTTTGTTTTTTTTAAGATTTTATTTATCTGACAGAGCACACAAGTAGGCAGAGAGGCAGGCAGAGAGATAGGTGGAAGCAGGCTCCCTGCTGAGCAGAGAGATGGAAGGGGGTGGGGGGCTTGACCTGGGGACCATGACAGGAGCTGAAGGCAGGGGCTTAACCCACTGAGCCACCCAGGGGACCCTCTCCCACCTATCTAAATGTTAATACCTTGTTAGAGGGGAAAACCTTGGCAATGGCAAGGCCTCAAGGCATCTGGTATCTTATAGGTCCTCTTTAGCATAGGAAAGGTCTATTGAAACCTCCCTTTTTCCTTATCTTCCCCAACCCCATCCTACATAACCTGCCATCCCTCACAACCCCCGGGGCAGTCTCTGCCCATTGGTTCTGTCCCAGTGCTTTAATAAACCACCATTTTGCATCAAAGATGTCTCAAGAATTCTTTCTTTTTTAAAGATTTTATTTGACAGACAGAGATCACAAGTAGGCAGGGAGGCAGGCAGAGAGGGAAGCAGGCTCCCCACTGAGCAGAGAGCCCGATTCGGGGCTCGATCCCAGTACCCTGGGATGATGACCTGAGCCGGAGGCAGAGGCTTAACCCACTGAGCCACCCAGGCGCCCCAAGAATTCTTTCTTGGTCATCAGCTCTCCAAACTCCACCCCACTGAACCTCACCTATATTCTAAAACCTCATCAGTGTCCTGGTGGGGAAATGGCTCCCAGGAACGCTCCTGTCCTAATTCCTGCTGCATCATGATCCAAAGACACAGGGCCAGAGATGGCTTGAAATAAATGTTCAGAGTCAAGAATCAGTTCACGGAAAAGTCTTCCAATTCCTAGAGAAAAGTATTTACAGTAAAAGAAACTTAATTGAATTTCCCAATTTGACAGCAATGCTGAAAAAATATATGACATTATTATTAATCCATAAAATTTTCCTAAACTAGCAATAAAAATCAAAGTCCAATCAACTCTGAGAGAGGGAAAACAATTCTCTTTCTAATCTCTCCAAAGAAGATATTACAAAGATCATGACGACATGTGGGTGGCTCAGTTGGTTAAGCAATTGACTCTTAATTCTGGCTCAGGTCATGATCTCAGGGTCATGAGATCAAGCCCACACAGGGCTCCACACTAATTATGGAGCCTGCTTGAGATTCTCTCTCTCCATCTCCCTCTACACACCCCCACTTGCATTCTTACTTTCTTAAAAAATAGAAAAAGAAAATATTACAAAAATCACTGTTGTATGAAGTAATCAAAGACCATACTGCCAAAAGTTTTTCATATAACAGACAGTGGAGGCATTTAATTAAAAAATTACATATTTTTTCTGGATATTATAGAATGGTGTTTCTCACTTTTTAAAAATACATAATTTGCTGTGAGTTCTTTTCTCATTCTAAATATACTACTGTACTAGTCTTTTGTCTTCCTTTAAGACATCCTCCAAAATTTTGTTTTAGGCCACATAAAACCTAGGTCTGCCTCTGTGTATTAGATCCTTGTCTTCAACATTCCATAGGGTAAATGCATAGCATTCCTGATGCATATGTGGAAGCCCCAGCAATTTAGAAAGTGACTTAGTATTAACCTGAAGAGCTCATGTAAATCTTCTAAAAATATACAATATGATAACCTAAAAGGTTTTAAAAGCAAAATTTAGACTCTATTTTTCTATCAAGCTTCAAGGGCATCCTTTAACCATCACACAGAAGATGTCAGAGAAAGTCTAGGAGATTTATCTTTGAAATTAATTTTTTAAAAAATGATTGGTATAGGCTTCCAAAGGCTAGCCAACATCACACCAGACATCACTAGCTGTTATACCACTGCCCATTTGGCCTTTTTCTCTAAATTATGTTCAGGGAGAAATTCCGGATGTTCTTAAATTCTTGGAGTTAGATATTGACCAACAGGTTTACATTCTAAGTGTAATCTGGGAGGCAGGGGTTCAAAATAGTCCTGAGAAAAAAAAATAGCCCGGAATTATCCTAAATCTAGCTCTCTAGTGTTTCTAGTAAAAAGTGGGTCTATATGGTTGCCTTCTGACATTAACTGAGCCAGTTTTATGCTTTATAAAGATTGTGAGCACTCAATTAACTTGCTCAAAAGCCCCCCAAGCTCACCCTCGATGCCAGCAGGCCAGAACCACATCCCATCTGGTCCCAGTCAGAATGAACACAAGGGGCTGTGCACTGTGATGAACACACCGATTATCTTTTTGAAGGAGAATCCAGAATGTGCATGGATAAAAGCAGGTTGAAAATAACTGAGGTGTGGACCGTATATGTAAAAAGGCACTTGAAATCAATCTTTTCACAGATCTAAGTTTTTGTATCTTAAAAAAAAAAAAAAAAAAAAGGCATCAGAAATAGCAATTCTGGTTGTTAACGAGCTCTGCCCAGGGAGCTGGCTTGAATCCTGTTCTGTAGCCTTGGCCAGGGATGGTGAGAACTGGCAGGAAAGTGGGGTCCGGGGGGTGGAGAAGTTGATCTCTATTTTTAGGGCCAGTAAAAATCGTTCAATTTTAGAACAGCTTCTACTTCTCCATTGGAAATATACCACAAACCAAGCCCATGAACATATTTCACGGTCCGTAATTACATTCTACAATAGATCTACATGGCATGTTTAAAAACAACAACAACACTATGTGCTTGCACACGAGAAGATTCGCAAGTAAAAAAGACTCTGAAGATCTTGTTCTCAGGAGGGAATGGGTCTTACAGCTGCTCACTTTTCTGTACAGCCAAACATGCTCCACCTGCCTGACCCCATCCTTGACATCAATGGCCTGCCATCTTGTTCTTCATAGAACAGCAGTAGAGAAGGCTTCATTAACTGCTAATATATTTTAAATGTCCTCATTTGTACAAAGTGCTAATAATCCTTAATGAAGAGGATATCACTGAGGGCCAAGGCCGGAAGCGGGTGACCACAGCAGGGAGGGAAAAGCTTGAGTAACAACAGGAATCAGGAAGACGTTAACCCATGTAGGACTCTGAAAACCCAAAGCCATGAAGGCTGAATTGTTCGTTTCAGGCTTTTCTCAGTTTTGTTTTTGTTTTTTTTTGTTTTTTTTTTCATAGAAATTAGGGTTAATCTTTGCTAGTAGCTGTGCTGTGAAAACTCTTCTCCACAGAAGAGATTACTCTAGTATGTGGGTTCTGGCAAGGCAACTCTGACACTGGCGACAAAGAGACATCAGAAGGAAAGATGGCTTTTCTTTCTACAGCTTGTCCTTCCCCAGTTAATGCCTCCTTTTCTCCCTTCCCTGCTCCCTACTCTTTGGGGTTGCCGGTGGCATCCCTAAGCAACAGTTGCCTGCACCTCCCCTAACCGACCACCCTCCAACGATGGCACTCCGGTTATGTCACATAGTGGTATGCGCTACAGAAAAAAATAAAGGAGGGGCAGAGGTAACCCTAGGATGAGGAGGTTATTGTTGTGTTATTTTATACACACAGGTCCAGGCCTCCTGGAAGAGGTGACATTTTACCAGAGATTTAATTTTTAAGGGCCTCACCATGCAAAGTACATGTAGGTAGAAGACAGAGGGAAGCGCACACGCAAGAGCCCTGAGGCAAACATAACAGTGTGACTAAAGAGCAGGAGTGCAAGGATGGCCTGCAGGGGAGGTAGGGGAAGGCTGCTGGGAGAGGAGGGGAGGTCAGGGAGAAACGACCAGATCATAGAAGACCTGTCTCTGCAGTCCTCTCAGGACTTCTGCTTTCAGACTAAGAGGGAAGCAGTCAGGGGAGTTGCGTGGAGAAGAGTAACTGAAGCACAGGATGGCACCAGGTGCCATGTGAAGGTCAGTCTGGAGCAAGAAGACCAGCAGGGACCCCAGTGAAGAAGTGGATGTCATGGTCCCAGAGACAGATGATGACACCTGAGACTGGAGCACTGGTGGGGAAATGGGGAGGTAAGTGGGGGTGGACTCTGGATAGGCTTTGAAAGCAGAGCCCACAGGGCTTGTGCTGGTATTTTGGATATGAAATTTCAGAGGTCGATAGGATGGGAGTCATGGGTGACCAAGGTTCCTGGTCTGGGAAATGAAAAACCTGCCATTACTCTGCAGGAAGACTGATCAGGCAGGGAGAGAAGTGGGTTTTGTGGGGATGAGGGTATTCGAAGTCTGGTTTGGGACATGTTAAATTTGAAAACCCACTAGATAGATCAGAATAAATATCAAGGAAGCACATATAAAAGTCTGGAGTTCTGGAGGGAGGTTAAAGCCAAAGGTAAAATTTTAAAGTCAAGAGCACAAACCTGCTATAAAGGACTGTTAACACACGAGACCAGATGGAATCGCTCAAGGAACGAGGGGACTCAGAAAGGGGAAGAGTATCTAGGATTCAAACCCTGGGCTGTCCAGTGTTTTAATTTGTAAGTTGGAGGAGATAAAAAATAAATTGGGAAAAGGGGCTGAGAAGGAGTCCCTCATAAATTATTCCATTGGCCCCACTGTAAAAGGAGAATGAATCAGCTCATGGTTTTCAAGAGCCAAACTCTCTACTGCAGGAAGAAGGCTGCTGAAGTGTCTATACCATCCCACTCATCGGTTTCCAACACAGATTGCTCCCATACACACAGGCACACTCACTCGCTCTCAAGAACACACTTTCACACACACCCTCACATCCAGGTTGCACCTCTACAGAACAAGCCCAAAATACAGCTAAAGTGCCAACTTAGGGTTGGCTCTCCTGGCTAGGGCTCCCTCCACAGACTGGAGGAGGCAGGCAGAGTACGGGCAGGGGATCGGGGAACTCACCAGCAGCTTAGCTTCAAGAGCCTGTCCTGCTTCAATCACAATGAATGGGAACAAAACTCAAAAAGAAAATCATTCCACCTATCCCCAAACATTCTTGCAAGTTTAAAAGAAGAATTTGTATCTTTTTTTTTTTTTTAAGATTTTATTTATTTATTTGACAGAGAGAGACACAGTGAGAAAGGGAATACAAGCAGGAGGAGTGGGAGAGGGAGAAGCAGGCTTCCTGCTGAGCAGGGAGTCTGATATGGGGCTCGATCCCAGGACGCTGGGATCATGACCTCAGCAGAAGGCAGAGGCTTAAGCCACTGAGCCACCCAGGTGCCCCAGAAGAATTTGTATCTTAATCAAGTTTTCACACTTGCAGAACCTAACACATCTAGAAGCTCTCTTTAGGCGTACCCGGAGCGCAAGACGGAGAGGTCCAGGACATCAACGACCCTCGTGCCTCAGGACTCGCACATCCCTGAGGGCACCAGGGGCACCGGGCTGCCAGGAGGAAGTCCAGAATTCCAGATGACACTGCCTTCCTGTACCAGACGTCACACTGCCCAGGAAAGGTCAAGTTTTCCACACTCCAGTTAAGTACTTTCATTTGCTTTGTGCTGCTTGCCGTATTCCTAGTGCTATTCTGAACTGAGTATGCATTTGTTCCCTGCTGGTCTCTTTGTTAATCAACACTTTAAGTGGTCTTGGGGGGAAAAAATGTTCTGAGGCGCCTCTTTTTTTCCAGGCAACGTAACTGAAGCTGTAGTTATACTGTGCCCAAGTCATGGAATGGTCCAGTGGGGGAAGGAGTGGGCAAACCAAATGCACTGTTCAGAAGCACACGGCTGAGCTTTGTGAGCTCATTTTCTGTTTGTCAGCTACTGTGCTGGCATCCTTCAGATGGACATTGTCTGTGCTCTGGAGCTTGCCTGTGAGGAGTCCACTGGAAAGCATAAAACTGAGAAGAGACAGCGACACCCTGCTTTGACCTTACTTTGAACGTTAGGTCTGACCCTGCTGCGGTCTCTCACAGATACAACCGCCTCTGGTTACCAGATACCACAGAGAATTTAATGAACCCGTACCAATGTGTGGCTTGTTTACTGATGGCCACCATTGGGGATGAGCATCTCCTAGTGAGGTGTAGACAACTCTTGATTACCTGGAGCCAACTGAGTAACACCAGCTAACTCAGCAGTACCCAGTGGCCCAATCCCGGCCTTCTCGTGTAGGAAAAAAACTTACAAGACAAGGCAAGTTGAGTAAAAGCCAGTTTCATATTAGACTGAAAGAGAGCAACATTTCCAGCAATTACTAGCTGGAAGGAGTCAAATAAATCTTTGAGCAAATCTTATTATTCTGTTTGAAATAAATCCCCCAAATATCTGATGTACTCCTTGTCCTACCGAATTTTGTTTAAAAATCCCCACAATATTAGGTTAATTCTGAATAACCCACCCTTCAGTTATCCAAACCTCAATCAAGACAAAGAATCAGTACAGGAGGGGTCACTGCACACCTCTAGGAAACTAGCCCACACCTCCAGTGACCATCCCAAATTTTCTCTACAATCCCATTCCCCTTCCAGGCATGTGAAATCACCTCATCACAATGAAACAGGTCTCAGGCACAGTCATCTGCTCTTAGCTTCAATGGTCTCCAAAACTCTACAACACGTCATATGGCAGAAGTTCACTAAATCCATACTAAGAGAGTATGGGGAGTTCATCTCATTAGTTCTTTCCTCATTGCCAGAGGAGCCAGGACAGTGGATGTGGGAGAGTGGTAAGGGTAAAGGGCCAGCCCAGGGTTCGGGTTGGAACTTGGGGCCGTAGAGTAGGACAGTCTGGGAGTTGAAGGGCATATGAAGAGTTCTACAAAAATTCATTTCACCCACAACACGATTTGCATAAAGTCACTAGCATTGTTCCTACTTTCAAATGGCCAATTTATAGCAAGCTCATTCTCATTGCACCAGATGGTAAGTCAGTCCTTGAGAACAGGGACTCTGCCATGCATATGCCATGGATCATACCTTGCATATGTTTGATGCTCACTCATTAAATGTTGGGTAAATTGAAGTAAAATGAAGCATGGATTTTGTGACTACAACCCAAATGATCCTATTGGGGTAGGATGTATGCAAAATGCCAGATGGATTAAAGGAGATAAATCTTAGCATGTGAATTTGGTTACCTGACATATGATGTTCAAAATGGCAGCAGGATGGTGCCAGAATCACTTTGGATGCAGTAGGATGTACACACAACATTTACGAAGGAAAGAGGATGAGAACACCAAGCTTACAAATGACCCATCTTGCTGCTCCATTTCTCTCTGCAAAGCTGAGGGTTTCAGTTCTAGCCTAAGAATAGCACCATATGTTTGTACAGCCCTATGGTTTTTCAAGTGCTATCACAGGTTTCTCCACAACCTCCCTGATGAAGGAGGTTTCGTTTAAGAGATAAGAAAGCTATATTTCACAAATTTCCCCAGTATCACCCAGAACAAGACTGATCTGGGCTGGAAATCCAGAGTCCCGATGCCTATTTAGGGCTGTGGCAACTTCACCACAAAAATCAGATGTTCTTTTTCTTTCTTTTTTGAGATTTATTTATTTGAGAGAGAGCAAGACAGAGTGTGAGGGAGAGGGACAGAGAGAAAGGGAGAGAAAAATCTCACACAGACTCTCCACTGACCACAGAACCTGACGTGGGGCTCAAGTTCATGACCCTGAGCTCATGACCTGAGCCAAAATCAAGAGATGGATGCTTAACTGACTAAGCCACCCAGGTGCTTCCAGATGTTCTTCTTTAAGAGATGAAAACAAAACTAGATATGTACAATAGTTTCCCAGTTTTGTAACACTAAGGTGCATTTAAAAAACTGTTTTGGGGGCACCTGGGTGGCTCAGTGGGTTAAGCCTCTGCCTTCGGCTCAGGTCATGATCTCAGAGTCCTGGGATCAAGATCTGCATCGGGCTCTCTGCACAGTGGGGAGCCTGCTTCCCCCTCTCTCTCTCTGCCTGCCTCTCTGCCTACTTGTGATCTGTCAAATAAATAAAATCTTTTAAAAAACAAAACAAAAAAACTGTTGATTTTTGTGAAAGCCAGATCTGTGAGAAACAGAAGTCTAATAAAGATTAGAAACCCTGGAACGGGATACAAAGACCATTCAGGCTACAGGAGATATTCGGCCAACAAACTGAATCGCTGGGAAGATTTTAAAAAGGAGTCTCATTTACGTGTCCAAACAACCTCGTTCTGACACTCAGGTAATAACCTGGACAGTTTTGGTACCTAGCCCTCCAAAGCCAGTGGACTTTATGCCAACTACAGGCAACCTCACCCCCAGAAGATGCTTCCTGGCAGTAGTACCAGCGAAGTGATTCCTTGGGTCACAAGGCACCATGACCAGGCTCACAGCCTGCCCCACTCATTGGGCTGAACTGCAGAGTCACAGCACATGGTTACTTCTGCCGGCGGGTAAGCTACCATGACATTAGAGCAGCTCAAGGAAAATTGGACAAATTTATCATGTGCATGGAAGCCCAGGTTTGAATAGATTAGTTCCACTAAACTTGTATTTCAAGCATGACGTCTCACATTACAGGCAGTGGCAGACATCATCTTGAAAAGAATGTTGACCAAAAGAAAGATTCTTGTGATTCCTTGTCAGAATCCACCATTATTTATTTATTTATTTTTAACCACTGCCCCTACACTCCAGTTCTAATCCCTAGGAAAGCTATACTCAAAATAATCCTTTCTCCAGCAGGAGGCCTAATGGTGTTCTGGGGAGAGAATGCACTATACTGGCCACTTTTCTTTTGTCTCTTGCCCTATTCACCTACTTGTCCTTGGTTTTGTTTTGTTTTTTTGGTTCCATACTATCTTCCTAAACCTCAAGATGCATGCGGACTTTCACATTGGTATTTCACTGCTTCGCATCAGTCATCTTGTTCTGACTCTCTGGTTCCCTTCATATCCTTCTTCTCTTCTTATCTTAAATGCTAGCGTTTAAGCAGGTTTGACCAAGGGAATACTGAGGCCTCAAAAACAGATTCTTAAGGAACTGGGCCCAGATGGATTTGGTGAAGACGATCCAGTTATCAGACTGGCCCCCAAGATGAGTGGCATTCAGTGTCTAAAGGCACAAAGAGAAATCAGATCCCGTGCCAGCATCAGTACCTGAATGGGCCCAATTTGGCAAGAAGGACAAAGCAGCTTCATATAATCCTTGAAGGGCAGGACTTCGGTCAATGGGGGAGGTTTCTAGTCCCTGGACAGTAGGCTCTAGAAGACTCTAGAAGGTGACAGAAGACCAGCCTTGCAGGTGGGGTTTCAGCAATCCCAAACTCACAGAGGAGCAATAAACAAACTGAAGGAGATCGACTGCAGGCTACTGCTCCATGAATATGCAGAGGCCAGGACTGAGCACATCCTTATCAGACAAGGGAGCACAGAAACAGAATTAATTCCACCCCCACTCACCAGTGGACTGTCAGCTCCCAGTGTGCACATTCACTGTCCTACTCAGGAGGTCAGGGATTGATTGCATGGGCCTTAGATGTGAGAGGGAGGCCTAGAAGGCACAGCTGGAGAACTGGGTGCACCAGCTCTGTGGCCACAGCCCTCTTGGGCCTCTCCTGTTTGCTACCACCAAGATATTAGTGCCAATAGGTCTGTGTCTGGGAGGATGGAGAAATGAAGCCATCAGTGCCTGTGATCTAGTCTATAGAAAGCGAGCCCCATGCAAAAACGCTATCAATAATATACTCCCACCACCCCAGGTCCCCCAGGCCCCATTTGTCAATGTTTCTGGCTCCGTTCATCCTCAGTTCTACAGAACCTCAACTGGTTAAGCCCAGCATTAGAGGAAAAAGCCATAACCCAGGTCACTACAAATACAAGATTATCTAACCTCACCGGGCCTTTGAGGTTGTTCAAACCTTATTTTTTTTTTTTTTAAGATTTTATTTATTTATTTGACAGATAGAGATCACAAGTAGGCAGAGAGGCAGGCAGAAAGAGAGAGAGAGAGGAGGAGGCAGGCTCCCTTCCAAGCAGAGAGCCTGATGCGGGGCTCAATCCCAGGACCCGGGGATCATGACCCGAGCTGAAGGCAGAGGCCTCAACCCACTGAGCCACCCAGGCGCCCCTCAAACCTTATTTTGATTCATCTCACTTCGACCTGAACTACTTGACCTGTAGCACTTATCTCAAACTCTTTCAAAGGCCTTAAGCTCTACGTTTTCTCCATCTATTCACTCTCACAAGAGACTTTCACATTTTACTGAGAAAAATCAAGAAAATCCAACTTAAAGGCTCCAGATTTCCTTATATTCTGCTTCAGAATGTCTCTGTATTTTAAATCCCCCCTTGTATCTCTGGAAGAACTATCCCCTGTTCTCGTGTGGCCAGACCCAGACCTCATCTCTCCCCCTCTGGACTTGGCAAAATCACAACTTTATCAATTAGTTCTTTTCTCTCATAATCCAACCTCCTTTTTTCCTCTTGACTTCATCCCTGTCTTAATTACATTCAGGTCTCTACCATCCAAGGTCCTATTTTCCCTTTTCAGCTACCACATTGTTCCACCAAAATTCTGGTATACTCATCAGAATCTATCCCAGAATGTCAAACAGTCTGCCCAGGGGCCCCTCTGTCCATCGTTTTCTATGGAAAAGGACTCAAGCCAAGGCCAGGCCACAGCCAGTGGGAAAGCAGGACAGAAGGCAGCAGAGGTGAGAGTGCTAAGTATACACCCTTCGTTTTCCCCACTCACTCACTTTCATTGCCCCCACTCACCCCTGCCTTTCTTACCTCCTGGCTTTCGGTGAGCTCCTAATGGATAAATCCAGACATTCTCTCATTCTTTGTTTTCCTCCGCACCCTCCTTCTGCAACCTCTTCCACTGGCCTCTCTATCACTCCCCTGGCTTCATTCTTTTCCCTCCTTGGCCTCTCATCCTTGATTTCCTTCCACAGCCACACCTCTGCCTCCATCTCCTCACTGCAGGGGTGCTGCCGAACCCTGGTCTCCACTTGCTTCTACACCCTCACACTCCTTTCTCAGAAACTGACTCACTCCTTCTGTGCCATGTCCACGGCTCCCAGGGCAGCATCTCAAGGGAGAACATATGACACATTCTAATATGTCTATGATTTAAGAATTATAAATCCAGATTTTTTTTTTACCTCAGCCGGTCTCAAATAAGACAGCCCTTCCTCCTGATATACCTATTTCTGTTGATGGAAAGGATTTCAACAACTTACTCCCATCTTCACTCCCTTTTCCTTCCACTCCATCAGTAGCTAACATGCAAAAGTTTGACATCCACAACATCTTCTGTACCTTCTCCTGCGTGTCAGGTTCAGAGGACAGCTTTCCTTGTTTCTATCTTTACAATTTCTCATTTAGATCCATAGAACCCCTACCTCAACTTCCTACCTCCAGCACTTCTCCTGACCCATCTTATATGTGCCTGAATACACACCTTATTCCATTCCTTAAACATAATTCAGCTCCTCCGCTCAAATGTACCAATTCCTCACAAAAGCATCTAAGAGCAGCCAACTTCGGCCCAAGCCTTCCTTCCTCCTACGTGTGTGTCACAGGACTCCTCTACTCCTGCACCTTGCTTCTGTCAGACTAAGGACTATATATGCCTCACCTGTGCCTGCCTCCTGCTTTGCTCCCACTGCTTTCTGCCCTCACCTCAACCTCCCCATCTTCCTCACTTACTCTCCTCCTGTAAAATACAGGTTCGGCTTATAGGAGGGCTCACTTGAAATATGACTTGCTCATAAAAACTTTCCTGGTCCCCCCAGTTGAAGACATCACCTTCCTCTTTTGAAGTCCTATCATACTTTGGGTCTCATCTGTGTCATCCATAATGTTCTGGGTTACGTGATTGTTTTATGCTTTGCCGCCATCTCCCCGATATACATACGTACATGATCATCTACTATGAGCTCTCTTAAGTCAAAGAGTGGGTCTTAAGTTTCTGCTTCCAGAAGGTATGTACCACAACACCTCACAGATGGAAGGTACTCATTAAACATGTTGCCAAGTGAAGAAGAGCAACCAGAGGTCTATCACCTGGTAACTTCTCAGGTCATGGGTCACTGGAGTTCTTCTACCTTCATGGTCCGGGAAGGGGTGATCCCATGCAGACTTCAAATGAACGTTCCCCCAAGTGCTCTCTTTTTCCCTCTCAAATATATTTGACAAGTTGAATCTGGCTGAGATTACTGCCACTTTTTTTTTTTTTTTTAACTTTCAAGCACAAAGTGAAAAATAAATGGCATTCATCTAGCAACAATTCACGACTATGGTCTGATTTTTTAAAAAAATCTTTTCAGGTGAGTCTGCAGGGCTGTTTACTCTTTTCACAACTTCTGGAGTCCCAGGGAGCTTGCTAAATGCATGTGGCAGTCATTCACACAACCTAGGCATTAGGCCAGGAGGTCTGTGTTTATCTGGCTGGACAAGGGAGCCAAATCCAGCCAAACAATACCTCAATCACCTGTGTGGCTCTTAAATTGGGCTAAAACGGCCTACCCTCCTTTGAATGTGTAGAGTGAACACTGAAGACCTAATCCTCAAAAAAAAAAAAAAAAAGAAGAAGAAGAAGAAACTGACTTAATACTGTAAATGAAATTCTTAGGAGTGTAATTCATTCCCTCCTTATGCATGAGTTATTTTAGGCAGCCACTTTATAATTGAATTTTCTTTAGACAATTCACAGCTAGGCTGACTGACAGGTTTTAAAGTGATAACACCGATCAATAGGCCACCAAGGACACAGTGGGCCCACTTAATAGTAACAATAAGCAGGTCCCTGACATCTGAAAGATTGCCATTAATTAATTCTCATACACCGTCCTACAAGGTAACTTGACTCCACGTAAGAAGATCTGTAGTCAATTCCACCCAGCAGGGTGGTTCTATAATCTCCAACCCTCCCTTCTAGAGCTGGAGTACTGAACTTCCAATGGCTTGCTAGACATTTTCTCCTAAAAATACCCCCGAGACTAAACATGACCTCAACCAGACTTATTGTCCTTTCCCCTAAAAGCTTCCATTCATTTCCTTAACTTTGTGAACTATATTTTAATTCTACACTCACCTGGGTGCTAAGACTAGCTTTCTTCTTGCCTCCTTCTGCTCTTACCACCCACATTTTATACGCCCCCAAACTGATCTGAGATGTCATTTGCATGGTCACTGAGATGTTCTCCTCCTCTGACATAGCCATAATCGCACTTCAGTGAACGTCATTATCACTTGCCACAGAAACTATACTTTCCAGTCCCCTGCAGCTGGTCTGGTAGGGTGATCGCTTTGGCCAATGGGCCACAAGCAGAAATATTTTATTTCTGAATGGGCAGAGAGAAAACTAAAGCATGAGAACTCCATGTCTTCTCTTCTTGTGCCACAGTGTCTCATAGTTGAGCTCTTAGCTCAAGTCACACTTCTCTAAGGAAGGCTCTCCTGGCTTTGTATTTGATCCATGCTCCAAACCAGCCTGTACTGTTAGGAGTTGCAATTACAGAGGCTGCAATTCTTAAATAGGGAGTAGGAACTTAAAGGGAATACAACAGGGGCTCCTGGGGGCTGGTCAAGTTGTGTTTCTCGATCTGTTGCTAGCTAGACAGAACCGCTGAGTTTGTCATCAAACTCATCATTGAAGAGTCATCAAGCTGCACACTTCTAGGTACACACTCTCCTACATGTATATCACACTTCATTGAGAAGCTTTTAAAAACTCCCAGAACACCTTGATCCTAATCTATTTCTCCTTTTACATATTCTGCCTTTGCCCAGATGCAATTTTACATCACTGAATTTACATCTAATCTTCCACCATCGACTCTAAGCTCAATTTGCTCACCATAACCCTACAATGCCTGGCCTAGAAAAGCACTCAAGAAATAATGCATGACTCGGCCAGCCAGCCTCTAGTGGGTGAATCTCACAGAAAAAGAAAACAGGTCAAAGGGAAGGACACAGGCTATCTGGCAGAAGAAACAATGGTCACACTCTCTCTCCTGTTGTGGACATTCTGTTCTCTCAGGGTCCCTCTCACACGCCAGTGTTCAGGCCCTGTGACAAAGCACCAGCTCCTTAGCTTAGAAAGACCAATATCCATGTTGTTTAGGCAGAGTGAAAGAATCAAAGGGCACCAGAAGAGGGAGGGAGGGCAGTAAAGGAGGCACAGTAACGAGGCCAGAAAAGCAGGGCGAGGCAGAGCAGGCCAACGAGAGGAAAGGCACCTGCACGGAGACAGCCATGATGGAAGGAGCGGCCGGCCGCCGGCAGCCACACAGCCCAAAGGTGGTGGAGCCAAGAGGAAGGTGCAACTTGATAAAATATTAAGAACCAAGTTTACTATAAGAACAGAGAAAGGAGACGAAACAGCAGAACCCGACGAAAATACGCAGGCGACAGAAACAAGAGTGCCAAGACAAACCGGCAGCCAAGACGGTGAGCCACCACACCAGACGCAAAGCCACACGAAATCTGCCCACGTCTTCCTCAACGGCAGTCCTTGCTCTCCGCTCCTACTGGCCCAGATATTCCAGAGAACACAGCCACCATTCAGTAAGCACTCACTAGGCACCTAACGGGTGCCAGGCAACAGGCTGACATGGGGGCACAAAGCCACAGCAACCCAACGGAAGGAGGCAGAAGAGCCCAAGAGATGGGCTCAAGCACGCAAGCCTTTTGCTTCCCCCAAGTCTGTGACATACTGGCACATTACTTCCAGGTTCCTGGGGATGTGTTTGGGGGAGGACACGATGAGACACCTAGCATAAGTAAGAGCAGATGAAGAAGAGTCTGGGACCAAAAACAACCCATAAAGTCATCCCATCCCATAAGTCAGGGTGACGTACTAAGAATCTGGCAGAAAAGAAAGGACAAAAAAAAGATAACATTTACAGTAAGAAACTTCATCTAAAATCCTTCAAATGCCCTTCTAATATTCTTCTATTTGCTCTGGCTCAATGGACTATCTGTGGCAATGACCAATGGTCACTCAATGAACAGAGATCTGATTGCTTATCAACCAAGTTCAATTTTTCAGGATGTTTATCTTTAGTTTTGTTTTGTTTTGTTTAAAGAAGTATATTGTGCCAAATCGACACACAGTATAGCCCCTTCCTCTAATGCATTTACTTCTCAAAACCCAGGAAAGAAATCTTTAAATCACTGCTTCTTAGAAGACCTTGAATTCTCAGTCATCCAAAGTCCTGGCTGAGGCCCCCTACCTTCCCTGAAGCTTTCTCTCCCTCCACACTGGTGTCTTCGCCGGTTAGGCCAGCTGCCATGTCAGCCCACCATGCCAGAAGTCCAAGGAGAGCTTTTCCTTCCCTATTTTCCCTGGCCAAGTCTATCATCTTATTCTTGGTACACAGTGTAACATCCTTCTCAACGAGGTTCCCAAAAGAAAATTTTCTGTTTTCCAACTTTAAACTAAGAATATTTTCCAACGGTTGCATATACACTGCCCTGGGTACATGGAGATAATTGTAAAAATCTGCTGTACTCTTTATGCCAATTACACAATTGGGTTCTATTGCTAATGCTTAGAAAAGCATTCCAACGTAAAATCTTGCTGTATTTTAAGTGGGCATCACCAGAACCAACAAGTACCAAGCCTTTTACGAACAAATACTTGCTTCCAGAGGCTTCCTGCTATCCCACAGGCCCTTCCCATCTACCTCAATCTCACCAAAATTGTTGAGAAGCAAACCTGTGAACACACAGATCTCATCTGCACAGCCTGGCCTGCCCTTCATGGCTGCTGGCACGCTGAACGCATTTACTGCCTCAAGAAACTCAAAAGCAGAGGCAGAGCAGAGAATGAGGCAATGAAGCCATTTAAGTATAGCTATGGCTAGGCCTGGCAATGTTACAGCAAATTAAATTTTAATGAGACACAGAAAATGCTGAACCTTCAGAAAGTTTATCAAAGGAAGGGGCATATGAAGGACACAAATGCCCCAGGGCCCAGGTGTAGACACAGAAGGATAACTACATGCCAGGGCCACTCAAGGTCATGAATTTGCAAACTACACAGACATCTAGATGTGAGGAGAGCAGCCCTTTGCAAATATGCTGGCTTTTACTAACAAGGCAAAGCAAACTGATGCAGACTTCTTCCAGAAGGCTTCGAGAAAATGAGCATGTAACAAGGTCAAGTGAAAGATGCTGTCTAGACAAAGGCGCCCAGCCTCAATACAGCTGCTGACCAAGGACCCAGTGACCTGGAAGGCCCCAATGTGGCTTCTGAGGTTGCTCTTCAGGGACGGATTCACACATGGGACATGAGCAAGATATTGTGTGTGTGTTTGTGTTCCTTTGGCAGCTCTCTACCTTCCTCTGCCCTGTTCTGCGCCCCAAAGATTGCATCACCCTGGCTTTCCCTGCCTCCTACTTTCTCACTGGGTTCTGCCAACAAGCAGACCTCGCAAGAGATGGGAATCAAGAAAGAGAATAAGAAGGATTCACTCCCTGCGAAGCTGTGCTGTGGCAGTGGGTACATCCCTCTGCCCAAGGCAAAGTTTACATCTGCTGGGCCCTCTCCCCTATGACAGCCAGCTCCTACTCTTGTCCCTGCACATCTGGTCCATGTGGATTGCAGCCAAGGGCTCTCCTGGCTTTCCCCTAGTTACTGAGCAACACTTGTAGGATACTGGACAAAAGGAAGAGAGTGAGATCCTGATCCCTATTCCCTTGGTGCCCACTCTCCAGTGCCACCTTGGGCTGGATCGTTCATCCTCTGACTGAGGTTACAGCCCCTACCCCTATCCTCATTGCCTAGAAATGCCCCAGTTCTCATGGGGCCCTGACTGTTACAGGCACCCACCTGATGTGATGTCCATGACAACTGCAACAGCCAAGAGTATGGGCTCTGGAGTCTGACTCCCTGATATGATTTCTGATCTTGCTAGGCATTAGCTCTGTGCCTTTGGATGAGTGATCTGCCCCTTTCAATTTTCCCCACCATGGGGATCCTAATGGAACCCAGCTCAGAGTGTCGTCATGACGATTAAGTCATGTGTATGCTAAGTACATTTACCGTACTCACTGTCATGTAAAAGTGCTCGATAAAGTTTAGTCATTATTGTGACCACAGTTATTATTTACAGCCATCACTCTCTGGCTTCCCTGAATTGTTACTATTGCCTGAAATCCACACTTTTGTGACTAGCCTCTACATTGCTAGAAGCCACTGTTAGAACGGAAATGCTTTGGGGATATTTGGAAAGACTGTGTACCTTCTGGCCAATTTTCTTCTGTGAACCTAGAGCTGCTCTAAAAATAAAAGTACATTATTAAAAAATAAAATATTAAAAAATAAAAATAAATGACCTCAGAGAGAGAGGACACTATCAGCAGCTAGGACCAGCTAGCTACCACTCCAAGCAGGAATCTGCCCAGAAACAACGGGCATGTGGTCCTGGACAGTCAGGACTCAGTGGATTGCCACAATGAGAGCCCTGGGATGCCCAGGCCTTTGAGTGGGAAGTGAAGCCTTGAGAGACAAGCCGGCCACAAAGCAAAGAAAGCAGCACTGGGAGGGAGGTGAATAGGTACCCATGACCTATGTTATCTGCTGTCCCCTTGTCCCGAGGGCAAGTCATACAGGGCCAAGAAGCACATGAGTCTCTTTTGGAGTATGCAGGCCTCACCTTTACATCCGATCAGGAAGCTAGCACTATCTCCAAACCACAAGTCACCAAGGCTGGAGACCTAAGTAAGGGACCCCCCCCCCATGCCCAGAAGAGGTCCTTCACCTTAAAATCCATCATCTCTTCCTACCAGCTGACAAAACATGCTCCCTCCAGAGCCAGTGTTTCTGTAGAATATTTAGAGAGCAAGAGCATTTATCACAGTTGTAGAACCTGACTTCCAGAAATTGAGACATCTAGAGACAGACATCTGAGTAATATCACTTATATCCCCTGTCACTTTCTGAAATGATCCAGTGAGAAAGACAAAGTTGTTAGAACTTTCTGGCAAGCAGGTAAAGCATGAGTACACCTGACATGTCTCCCTGCTCCCCAGCAAATGAGGGGCGCACTTCTAAAGCACTCTCGCTTTCCCCTCTGAATGGCTTGTACCTCTCTACACAGCTTCTGGTACCAGCAAAACACTGACCCCAATTCCAATATCCCCAGATTTTCCACTTGTTTATTGAATCAGAGCATTCCTTCCTTTCTCCTGTGATCTAAAGGAAAGAATTTAAAAGAGCTGTATTTTACAAGACTATATTAAAAAAGAGAACATAACTTCCATCTTCAGTGTCCTTCATATCCTCTCTGAGGTCTTTTATTTGTTTATATTTTTTAATGGTCTGGTCTCTTCCATTTCATCAGTTTATTTTATCAAGTATAAAAACAGACACTTTTCAGTCACCATCAAAACAAGACACAGTTTGGAAATACCCAAACAAAACACTTCACATTTAAATAACATGGCTTCAAGAAGCCCATTTCTCCCTGTGGACTCCTAATGCATTAAAAGCCTGAATACTTTTAATGAGAAAAAGCAGGACAACACTCCAAAAACTTTAAGATCACTGAGGAACACACTGTCAGTCCTACGAGGTGTATGATCTATGCAAGGCAGAAGCGCACAAGAAAAAAATCTATCTTTCAAGTTTCTTTGCTTTTCCTTCCAAGGAATATTCCATGGACCAGTTATATTCCATGTCTATAATCCCCAGGTAAGTATTAAAATCAAATTTAAATTTCTCAGGACTCAACCTTGCTGGATCCCAGTGGGTTACTGTTACTTCTCCCAAGCTACATGTTTTCATAGCGACCCAATGTCAGAGAGCCTCAATGCCAACCTAAATAAGGGATCATGACACCATGGGAAGAGCTCTGGAAACTCACTGTGTTCTGTTCACTTTCAGATTACCCCATATCATTAGGCAACCACACATCCAGGCCAATCTCAGCTCCTGGGAAGAACCTGTACCATGGCATACTCATGTTTTGAAAGGACATCATTCAGCACGTAGCAGATCTGAAACTTTGTAACAAAAACAGTGAAGCCTCACTGAATTTTCATAGGATCATGTCGCTGAAAATCCTAAAAATCACAACTCCTTCAAGTCCCTCACATATACTTTGGCTGTAGAGTCAATCATTCTTTTTCAAAATAAATGTATTTTCAAACCATGAAGTCAGAAGTGAGAGGGCCTGAAACCATCAACTTTCAGGACAAAACAAATCCAGCCATTCAGGGTTTTTTATTCAGTTTTCTAACCTCAATGACAAAAGTCTTTCTGTGCATTGAAAACTACAATACTGACATCTAAGTGGACTATTCTAGCACATCCTGAGTCCCCTCTTCCTCTTATGTTTTCCTTCATTACTTCACACTAAGTCTACCATCTTCCCAAGAAATTGCTAAAAAACAAATGTCCCCATCTATCATTTAAATGGTGGGTACAGATTTAAAAAGTAACTCACACTCTAGGGAAATGTTTCTTGGCAATAGCACAATTTCGCTCTACCCTCAGGATAGCCTAGTTTCCAATGAATCACCTGGAATGTCTTAAGCCAAATAAAGAAATTATCCTCTAAAGTCTACCCAATTGCAATGCTATGATTTGCCTTTAAGTGCCAGTTCAGATCACAGAACTCCATCTCACCTCACATCCCAAACTCCACAGAACTTTGTTAAAAAGTATAGAAGGAATTCCAACATAACTCTCAAGACAATAGCCTGAATATCAAGTTGATGTTAAAGATCAAAAAGATTATACACCATGACCAAGGAAGATTTATCTCAGGAATGCAAGGTTGGTTCAGCATATAAAAATCGACATAATACACCATATTAATAGGATAAAGGACAAAAACACATCTGATAAAATCCAATACCTTTTCACAGTAAAAACACAACAAACCAGGAAAAAGCCAAATTTCCTCAACCCAACAGAAGGCATCTATGACAAACTCACAGCTAATGTGATACTTAGAAGTTAAAGACTAAAATTTTCCCTCTAAACTAGAAACAAAATCAGGAGGTCTCCTCACACTACTTCCTTTCAGAATTGTACTGGAAGTTTTAGATAGAAAAATTGGGCAAGAAAATGAAATAGAAAGCATCTATATTGGAAAAGTAGTAAAACTCACTCTCTTTGTAGATGGCATAATGTTGTACTTAAAAAATCCTAAAGAATCCACAAATAAAATATTAGAGCTAATAATGAGTTCAGTAAGTTTGCAGGATGCAAAAATCAAGTGTATTTCTGCACACTAGCAATAAACAATCCAAAAAATGACATTAACAATTTCACTTACAAGAGCATCAAAAGAATACTTGGGAAAAAGTTAAACAAAAGACATGCAAAATAGAAACCCTGAGAACCATAAAACATCGTTGAAAGAAACTAAAGATGACCTAAATAAATGCAAAGATATCCCATGTTCACTAATAATGACTTCATATTGTTAAGATGGCAACACTCTCCAAACTAATCTACAGTCTACACAATGCCCATCAAAAGTCTAGCTGGTTTCGGTGTTCCTGGGTGGCTCAGTTAAGTATCTGACTCTGACTCAGGTCATGATCTTGAGGTCCTGGGATCAAGCCCTATGTCGGTCTCCCCACTCAGAAGGAGTTTGCTTGTCTCTCTGCCCTTCCCCCTGCTTGTGCTGTCTCATGCTCAAAATCTTTTTGGAAAAAATTTAGCTGGTTTCATTGAAGAAATTGACTACGCAGAGGAAAATACATACAGAATTTCAAGGGATCCAGACCAACCAAAATAATCTTGGGGCAAAAAAAAAAAAAGTTGGAAGACTCACCTTCCCAATTTCAAGGTTAAGTACAAAGCTGGAGTAATCAAGACAGTATAGCACTGCCACCAGAGCATATAGATCAGCAGAATAAAACAGAGTCCAGAAATAAACTCTCACATTTATATAGGACTGGTTTTCAACAAGGATGCCAAAGCAAATCAAGAGAGAGAGAATCATCTTTCAACAAATGATGCCAGGACAACTGTATGTCCACAGGAAACAGAACAAAGCTGGACCTCTACCTCATAGCATATACAAAAATTAACTCAAAATGGATCAAAAAATGAAAAGAGGAAAAAAGTAAAAGCAAAACAAATCTTTCAGAAGAAAACATGCACATAAATCTTCATGACTGGTTTAGAGAGTGGTTTCTAAGCTAGGATGCCCAAAGTACCAGCAGTCTTCAGGTAAATTTGACTACACAGAAATTAAAATTCTGTTGCACTTCAGAGGACACACAGAGGACACAATCAAGAAAACAAAAAGCCCACAGAATGAGAAAAGGTATTTGCAAATCATACCTGATAAGCAACATGTAATCAGATTATAGATAAAGAACTCTCAAACAAAAAGAAACCCAATAAAAAATGGGCAAAAGATTTAAATAGACATTTATCCAAATGATACATGCAAATTGCCAGTAAGACATGACAAGATGTTTCCTAGTCATTAGGGCACTTCACATCAGAGCTACAAGAATACCATTTACACCTACTAGGATGGCAATGATCCAAAGGACAGACAATAACAAATGTTGACAAGGATGAGGAGAAATTGGAACCCTTCTGTGTTGCCAGTGGGAATGTAAAATGGTATAGCCACTTTGGAAAACAGTTCGGCAGTTCTTCAAGTTAATCACAGAGTCACCATATGGTGCAGCAATTTCACTCCCCAAAGAATTGAAAACACATGTCCACACAAACACTTGTACACAAATATTCATAGCAACATGATTTCTAATAGCCAAAAAAAAAAGGAAACTCAAATGTCCCTCAACTGATGAATGGATGAAAGATGGTACATCCATACAGGGGACTATTACACAGCCTTAAGAAGATCTAAACTTCTGACCCGCTACAAAATGAATGAATCTTGGGCATTATATTAGTTGAGAGCAGCAGACACGAAAGATCACTTACTGCATGATTCCATTTGTATGAAACGATGAAACGCCCAGTAGAGGCAAATTCACAGAGACAAAGTACGTAAGTGGGTGCTAGGGATTGAAAGTGGGGGAAATGGGGAGCGACTGCTCATAGGTACGGGTTTCTTTTTTGAGCGATGGAAAGGATGCGATATGGGATTACACGAAATTGATGGTTGCACAATCCTGTGAATTTACTCCACACCCTTTTAAGAGGTAAATTTTACAGTATGTGAATTACCTCCCAATTTTTAAGACATTTTGAACTGTAGTGCTATGTAGATTTTAAGGTTATGCAACTCCTGGTTAAAAAGGAATCAAGCCAAAAAAAAAAAAAAGAAAAAGATAAAGAAATCAAGCAATTCCATTAAAAACTTGCCATGGAACAGACCTAAGTACATAAAATGACAAGTTGATGAAAAGGATCAAGTTATGATGGTCCCTGAAGGTATGATTCCAAAAGCCTTCGAGGACGCACTCCCACAAAGGATTGTACATAGCATACTGCCAGGAGCGGTCACGGAGGGTCACACAATATGCTTACTGGAGGAGGCCAGACCATGCCTTTTCCAAAATCCAAAACCTGGAAAAAAATCTTTTGCTTGGTCTGAAGAATCAATGATCAATACCCTTAGCAAAGCAAAAGTCATTCCAAAAATAGTTTTTAATAACTGTTCATCCTAAAAATGAACACCACCCATTTATTTCTCAAATAAGCTGTATGTCTCAGGATATTTCAGAGCCATCTCATAAGGCTCCAGACTCTCAGTAGGTGATTCGAACCAAAATGCATGTGGCTAGCTCCCAGCAACACGCAGCTTCCTACAAAGTTATTTTCAAAAGGAAATACGAATATACCAGGTAAATCTTATGGAGAGTTGTCTGTCAGCCAATGCAGGGCATTAGTCAGACTGAATTCATAAGCAGATTGCTTTAAGCCCTTTCTCTTGCGGGATCCATCATCCAGATTTTTTTCTCTCCTGCCCACTTTTGAACAAAGTGAACTGTATGACATGCACCTTGAGTCTCAGGACATTTAATTATCTCTTTTTCTGACCCAAACAGGCTGGCTGTGCATACTACTCAGTCATAAGGTGACCCTGACACCAGCTCAATAAAAAAAAAAAAGACAGTGAAATGTCTACTGGGGGAACCTCAAAAAAGCACACTCTTCAACATTTTCAATTTCAGCACACTTTAGAGAAGAAATCTACCTCTCTTTTCAAGTTTCCTTATATTTATTGTTTAGCTGCCAAGTGAATTCTGAAGCACATGGATCCATTTGGCTCTCAGGTAAGTATCACACACATGAGCATGGTGCTCTGTCTCATGAGAACACAAAATAAGAAAATAAGGTAATTAAATAAGTTTTAGCAAACACTCATCTCAGAGCCATACAGCTATAGTTACAGGTGTACATGATGACTTGCCAAATGAGTCCATCCTCCACAAGATGAGCTGGTTTTGTGTACAGTGTGCCCATGACTTGAAATAATACATGTTTATTCCTCTTGCACAGTACCTAACAAGTGGTCTTGTATCAAGTCTTTGAAGGGAAAAATGGGTGAGGTGAACAAACTGCACCATTCCATCACCCTAATTAAGCAAGTATCCCCATAAAAACAAAGCCTCCCAACTAATGTTCAAAGATTTTCTCCATATTCTAAATGTATTTGTACAATATTCAACCAAATAAAACTATGGGCTATACAGACTGGGCCATGAATGAGCTGCATTTTTAAAAATTTCATTTATTTATTTGACAGGGAGAGAGAGGGAACACAATCAGGGAGGGTAGGAGAGGGAGAACCAGACTCCCCGCTGAGCAGGGAGCCCAAGGCAGGGCTCGATCCAAGGATCCTGGGATCATGACCTGAACGGAAGGCAGACGCTTAACGACTGAGCCATCCAGATGACCTGAACGAGTTGTATTTCTTTTTTAATTTTTTAAAGATTTTATTTATTCATTTGAGAGAGAGACAGAGACAGAGAGAGAGCACAAGCAGGGGGAGAGGCAGGGGGAGAGGGAGAAGCAGACTCCCCACTGAGCTGGGGGCCTGATATGAGGCTCGATCCTAGGACCTGGAGATTACCTGAGCTGAAGACAGACACTTAGTAAGGATACATGTTGCATTTTTCAAATGACAAAGTTGAATGCTGAACGGGGCTTTTCAATTAGCCTGCTACCTCAAGGCAGCAAGGCACCGTCTAAAGAGCAGAGATGAACAGGACAGGCAGGCAGATCTGGGTTCAAAGGCCAGCTTCACAAAGAATTGGTGTTGGTGAACTTGAGGAGTTGACTTTGTCTCCTAAAAATCTCAGCTTTCAATGCTGTCAAACAGACATAATAATATTGTGCCCTTTAACGTGGCCAGGTGGATACAACACAAACACGCATAACACAGCCTGGGACAAGCTCCGGCTCTCCATTAGGCCACCCACAGCAAGCTCCTAGCCAGCCTCCTCTTCTTCACTCACATAACAAATGGCACTTCCTTAAACATTCTGCTACAGCCTGCTTTGCTCATTTTTATCATTCTTCCATGGTAGCCATAGTGGAGCCTCACAGTTACGAGTTCCAGTAAAACAGAGATGAGACGGGAGCTTGAATCCTAGCTCCACTATGGGGGACGGACACGGACACACAGACACACACACGGACACACACACACACACACACACACACACACACACACTTCATGCTGCCAAGAAGATGTGCACTGAATTCCTTGACCTCCCAAACACAGTCTCTCTATCTCTGAACTAGGGCTGAGACATTTATGAAAACTGCTTAACGAAGAGCTCCATAAACATTAGGGATTATTGTTAGGAATGATCAAGATGCTTACGTGTTTTGTTTTTGTTTTTGTTTTTTTAGTGTTTTTCTCTACTCAATTCCATTAAGGTATAAATCTACGGAATCTCTGTCATGGCAAAAAAGCGACCTCAGAGAGGAAACACCTGCAGACACCTTCTTTCTTTCTGCCTCCTGCACCCAACCTTTCAGTCAAATGAGCTAGGTCTGCCTGTTATTTGAATTATAACTGCAACAATAAACTTGAAGTGAGTGTATATTACAAGTGCTCTCTAAGCCATGACAGGAATCTAAAGAGAACATCTGTCTGGCTTTGACAAAGCGCACAAGCCATATTTAAGTGAGCAGCTCTGCACACTGGGCGAGGTCTGTGGTTAGTCCTCTGAGCAAGGCTATAGATGAGGGATCTATCTCCAGTGGGAATCCCAATATAAAAGAAATGCTGAAATAAGAACCAGTTAGAAATACCCCTTTGCCCCAAAGCAGGACTTTGTATAGATTAACTACCTAAAACATTTCGATGAACCACGTAAATAAGTTCCCAGGAAAGCTGGACAAGACAGAAAGAACAGGATTGAATCAGTCTTCTTCGGGGGATGGGCCCTACTTTGTTCCCAGCTACACCTCACAGGTGACTGCATCATTCACACATTCAGCATGAGACTAGGAATAAGAACCATGGGGACAGCAGCGGCTTGACAAATGGTCACAAAGAGGAGGCCAAAATGCCAAAGCAGCCATTTATAGAGACCAAAGAACAACTCTGAAAGATCTGGGTTCCTTTCCTTCCTCCACAAAACTGCATGCTTCTTTTCTCTCATCTGCCCCCAGGTCATCATCCCTTGTCCTGATACCATGCAGGATGTTTTTAGACCCTAAAGAGAACATGTAAAATGTGAGCGGAGAATTAAGAAAACATGAAATCGAAATTCTCATAACATATTAAGATGCGTGAGGTCCCGCCTCCTCAAGCCTCCAGGAGTTTGCTGCTCTTCCTCTCCCATCCAGACAGCACAAGCTCTTCACCTCCTCTCTCATTACCATCTGCGCCTGACTTCCAACTCAACCGAGAGGTCAAGACCAGAAATGGACTCTAGAAGTCAGGCCCGGCAGACACCTCCTCACCTCTCCTGGTCTTCCAGTTGCTGCAAGGCCCTCCCCTCCCCATTCCATCAGGCACAGGCCCGTGCCACTTTTCTGCTCAAACACAGACAGCAGCTCCCTACCCTCCTCCTAATACCTGCACAAAGACTCTTCCTGCATACTCCCAGTGCTTACATGACCCTGGAAGTGAGTTACTGTCCTGTTGTTATCATCCCCAACAGTATTCAAACTCTACACCTGTATTTTCAGCAGTACTCCTTGAACCCCAAATAAACACCTTACTGCCTAGCAGCTCTTCCTTTTTGGTTCCTGCTTGCAACTTTCCCTCCAAAAGGTATGCTCTCCTACTAACCAGGCACCACCCACCCCCCGCTTTTCCAAGGGGATCCCAAACACACCTCTTCCACAGGAACTTCTCATACTGCTTAGCTAAAACTAGTAGCCTCTTACTTATTAGAGCTTTTTAGTACCACCTGTATAGGACTTTCATTTGATTTTGACCTTCTTTCTCTCTCCTCTGCTAGATGGACCATTCTTCAAGAGACTTGAATCGTATATGATGTCAATGGCTATGTTCAAATTAGGTGCACAACACACATTTGCTCAAAAAACATCTTATAGATCAATACTAATTTTGAGGAGAAAACCTCATCTCTTTTTAGCATTTTATGTATTCTGTTTCTCTCACTGATTAGTTTTTCTTAAAGATTTATTTATTTGGTGGAGAGATAGAGCAGAAGCGGGGAGAACAGCAGGCAGAAGCAGAGGGAGCAGCAGACTCCCCACCGAGCAGGGAGCCCGATGTAGGGCTCAATCCCAGGACCCCACGATCATGAGCTGAGCCAAAGGCAGATGCTTAACCAACTGAGCCACCCTGATTAGTTCTGTCGCTTCCCTAATTTACCTTTTTCGTGCATATGTAAAAACCGATATCAAATAAGCCTCCCATGGCATTAAGTTATTTTTCAAAGTACATCTAACGACAGTTATTTCATCAAGGTTCTGGTTGGTTCTATAGTAACTGGACCTTGGCAAGAAATTGCAGGGGGAAGGTATGGAGAAAACTTCCTGTGCCTACTCTATTAACTATTCCAAGTAATGAGGTTATCCACATCTTTATTTAGGTAAGTTTGTAGATTAGGAGTCATCAGTACTTAGCTTTATATTTTTCTCCTATCACACCACAGAGCATGGAAGATGGCATTTCATATAAATCCACTGAAGCTATTTTTAGCTTGCGCATAGGTCTGCAGGAAGTTTAATGGAAATTAATGACCCCAAAACCTTACATCTGTTTTGACTTGTTTCTGATTTTAGTAAACGGTTTTTCACAACCTGAGATCAACTCATTTATGCCCAGGCTTATCAGTATACGGGAACATTTACTAAGCTACTTCTATCTGCAGAGATGATAAAAACTGGTCAACCTTTCATAATGTGGTAATTACTATTCACCAAATAATTAAACCATAGTGTCTTCCCTAAGTCAGCCAACAGGCAGCACAAGGAAAGAATGTGTAAATACTCAGGTAGAGGAAGAAGAATACATAATTAAGGAGTTAGAAAAATTAGATCAATTCTGAATATCTTTAAGAAAGGTCTAAGCTGGCTCCAGAGGACATGAGTAATTCAAAGGGAAATGAAAAGTGGATGATAAATGAGGGCTGATGGAAGGGAAGCAGGCAAGTCTGAGGAAACACTGAGAAGTCCCCAAAGAACCCAGATGAAATAAGCAGGAAACCCAAGACAAAATGAAAATCCATGGAGGCCTAATTTTTTGGTAAAGATTTTATTTATTTTAGAAGGAGGGTGGCGTGAGAGAGAGTGCGCGGGCACCTACTTGTGAGTGGAGGGGGAGGGGCAGAGGTAGAGAGAGAGAGAGAAGCAGATATCCCGCTGAGCAGTCTAATGCAGGGCTCCATCTCAAGACCTGAGCCAAAATCAAGAGTTAGATGCTTAACTAACTGGGCTACCCGGGTGTCCCCCATGGAGGTTTAATTTTTTTTTTTTAAATCAGAAAAATAACTGTAGATTTATTTGTGAATTGATAAAAGCAGTAGCTAGAAAAGAAAGTCTGAGAGAGCTCAGAGGGGGGTCAGTCCAACACAAGAGCTATTTAATGAGGTCCCAGCGAGGGCCAGACAGTCATGCTAAGAGCTGCTCAGCCCACAAGGACAGAAAAGAAAGACCCTGCCCTTCCAAAGCCCAGTGAGATGACAGAAACAAAGCCAGCACCATGTCTAAGAACCACGGTAGATGGCAGATTGAGAGGACTGTCAGGAGAGAAGAACCTAGCAGTAAGGAG
The DNA here is from genome assembly GCA_003697995.1 of Taxidea taxus jeffersonii. Taxonomy (NCBI): domain Eukaryota; kingdom Metazoa; phylum Chordata; class Mammalia; order Carnivora; family Mustelidae; genus Taxidea; species Taxidea taxus. Next base: position 33,081 of record RCUC01150772.1, read on the forward strand.
AGAAAGGAGAAAGTTTCCGAATGAAAGAAGGCACTCATGAGCACATTTGAGAGAAAGGAGGGTTAAATGAACACCACAAACTGCCTTTTCTTAAAAAGCAGGAAGCAGACTTTCTCATTTTAATGTGCTTGGTCTGAGAAGAAAGAATTTGGAAATAAAAAAGGACCAGAACAAGCAATACCCATGCCACAGTGTTGAGTATAGGACGGATATCCTTCAAGCAACGGTAAATATGAGCAGCCAAGGAAAGATGCTCTAGCCAGCATTTCAGTGGAGAGAGTTTTCAGGTGCTCTGCCACTGAATCTTCAGAATAAATTTTATCCAAGATCTTGCACATAAGTGTGAAAATAATCATTGAAAAATAATCCAGCCTTCAGTAATTTCCCATTAGATTATGCATCAGCTGCATAATCTTTTATGATTTTCCCCTTTTTCTTTTGGCGTAAAACATAAGGAGGGTCTTTTTTCCTTGCAGTCTGCAAAAGAGAGCTTAGCAAAATGAGGTCAACTCAAACAAGCATCGGTAAAAAAAAAAACCAAAAACATGGTGAGTAGCATATCCCAAGGGCCTTCCCTCAAGGAGTTTACAGTAGTTGTAATTCAGAGGTCATCATGAAGGCCATTCTTAGATTCTCAAATACAACACTTGAAAACTCTGATAACATCCTTTAGAGCAGGGGTCACCCAACGATGGCCCTGGGCTGAATCCAGCCTACTACCCGTTATTTGTATGGCCCAGAAGCAAAGAAGGAGGTTTTCATTATTCAACAGTTGAAAACGAAGTTCTTTCAACATACTTTGTGACACATCAAATTGTGAAATTATCTAAAATTCAAATTTTAGTGTCCATAAATAAAATCGGATTGGAACACAGCCACATCCATTTGTTTACGTCTTGCTGATGGTTTCTTTGGCACCATAGTAGCAGAGCTGAGTAGTTATGACAGAGACCTATTGGTCCAGAAACCCAGCCTAAATATTTACCATCTACTTTTTTACAGAAAAAGTTGGCTGACTCTTGCTTTAGAATGTGCCAGGATTCCCCAACACAAATGTTTAACATGTATTCCCTCTGCTAGGTTTCAAAAAGATGAGACAAGAAAGCTGTGTAGTTTTAGCATTATAGCTCTGTAGTCGGAAAGATGGGGCTCAAGGCCTGGCTTCTCAGTCACCAGCTGTGTCATCCGCCCAGTGACTTAACTCAGCAGAGCCTCGGTTTCCTCTCCAGTCCAGGAGAGTACTATCAATCCACACCAACCCATCAGCAGCCTCGGTTTACCAGAAGCTGGACAGGCTGAGGAGCTCTCGGCCTCCCCTTCTTAGCTCACACGCAGGCCTTTCTTCCATGGCCCCATTTCTGAGACGTGTATATTTGCACCGCACAAAAGGCCTTGGTCATACAACAGCACAAAAGACAAATCCCGAACCACAAATCCACTTTTCCTGACAGCAGTCACTCTTAATGCCTTCCAAATCACAGATCAGTATAATTGTGTATTCGTTCACTCGGCAAATAATTTAGCTCTCATGAGGTTTCAGACACATTGCAGACAAGGAGAAAGGGCACTAAACAACCACAATCTGTGGGGGAAACAACCATCGCAAATGTGTACCCTTATATATGTAGATAGATATCTCCGTTTTATATATAAAACGTTTTTTAATCTCTCTATGGGGGCAGACTATGGACTGGATGCGGAGGGTAAGGAAATGCAAGACATCGAATGCAGGTAGTAAATTTTTTGCAAGCACAACTCGTGCCATTTCCATGGGAGAAGCAGCTATGGAGAAGAAATCCAGAGTTCTGACACATATCCTAGTGAGAATGCTCAAAAGGTATTTATATATCAGAATCGAATCCTGCAGAGGAATCATGGCTCCAGGCACAGACTGGGGAGTCCTCTGTATTTAGTATTTAAATCCAGGGGACCAGATGAAATCATCTAAATCCATAGGTAAGAAAGGGAGATATCTAGAAGAGCAGCCTCCAACACGGAGAGGTCTCAAAGAAGAGGAAGACCAAGAACCCAAGTGTAAGAGAAAACACAGCCAGACACCTATAGGCAAGAGAGCATGCTTTGCATTTCACTCAGACATCTAATGACTTTTAGGAGCTAAAGAATATGACAAAAGCACTGTCTAAACCAGGAAGAGTTCATTCTTACTCTTTTATTTCCTTCAATAATCCTCTACCCAGCACCAGCAGCTACCATGCCCTCTCAGAAGGCCAGTATTGGGGAACAAGAGCTGGGGGTGGGGGTGCGGGCAGCAAAAAGCAAGCGCTGAGTGACAGCTGAGGTCTCTCCACTCATGGAGCTCACATCTGAGTAGATGAGAAGAAAACAAACGAGAAAAAATAAATGTGCAAGAAATTTTCAAATGGGATTACTGCTTTGAAAGAAATAAACCAAAGTCAGAAGCAAAGTGGTTTCTCTCTATTGGGTGCTCTGGAGGACTGAGACCTGCAAGTCAAGAGGGAGCGGTCACAGGAAGAGCAGAGGAAGAGGGTTACATTTATGCTTTTAACATCTCATTTCCAACATCAAGCTTAAAACCACTGGAAAATAATCGAGGCTTTGCAGTTTAGCAGCAATATTTCTAATAGCAGGAAAATAAATATGAACTCATGCGATTGCCTATAAAATGAATGAGTCATTATTTCTTTTATGAGGTTTTTCAATGACTAATTAAGAGAGTAGGGAGCACGGAAAAAGAACAACTGCTTGTACTTTTACTGCTGGTGTCCAGGAATTACATCACCTGCCCTAGGTATCTATCCCTAGGGTAACTCTATGTTCCTAAATGATCAGTCATGAGTTACTAATATCATAAGCAGAGAAGAGTTTATTTAGTTCAATTAGTCTAAGTAATTGTGCAAATTTCATCCAGCCTCAAGAAAAATGTTTGAAACACAGAAAATGAAACCAACCATGAGCTACAGAGAGCAGAATGTGGGATATGCTAGGCTCGATATTGCCTAATATCTGGCTAAATTTTACTAGCTGATTCTGAAAATGACACTGTCTGGTATTTTTTAAAAAAAAGGCCCAGCAATACTTACTCAAGCATAATTTTACAGACAACATTAAGATTTGTATTGACGTCACCAAAATTCTGACAATTCGGAAACAAATTTTCCTAGTATAATATAAGAGTCCAAATTCATGTACATCTTGCTAGTGCTAAAGCAATGTTAGCTCAAGGTCAAGTCCTATTGATTGCCCAGTGAAAACTCATTTGTTGAGACTGACTCATCTTTGATTCAGAAACAACACAAAGACCATATAGGCTCTTTAAGCAGAATTTGTCCCATATACTGTTCTGAAAAATTGATCACCTTTTCATGTTTCATTTAGAAGAAAAATCTAGACTTACAGATTTGGCTGTTTATAACTGTGCTTCAACTTGATTCTTATATTTTTAAAAACAAAACAAAAGACACCTTGAGCAAAAATCAGAGGTCTAGGATAGCAAATGTGCTGCTCCTTTTTCACGCTCTTGCTTTTTCCCCTCCTCTAAACTCTGGGCTTTGCACCAATATCCAAGTTTTTACAAAACTTTGCAAAACTAGGACCTCAGATGACTGGCAATCACTGACCCACAGTGCTTGGCATGATTACTGGCTACAAAGTTAATCTTACCTGAAAAATAAAATGCTCCCAGTTCCTCTATTAGAAAACTAGAGAAAACATTACACATGTCTAAAATACTCAGCCAGTCAAAAGAAGGAAATAAAACAGCTGTGAAATCGTACAGACATTCAGAGACACGAGTCAATGTTCAGGTAGGATCAGGTAGGATTAGTTCCTTATAAGTGATCAGGTAGGATAAATGATCAGGTAGGATTAAGTTCCTTATAAGTAAATACAGGAACACACACAAACACACATATGCACACATGGGATATGAAATGGACAAATGAAACTCTGGGTACATTAAAAAAAAAAATTTCCAAACGGGGGGGATGGGGAAATGTCCTAATTCTGCTAGTAGAAGTACCCATGTCATAGCAATCCTGGTCTAAAGGTGAGAAAATCCTGTCTTTGGCTTGGTTTTGCGTAACAAAGAGACTCTTAACCAGGAAGAAGGTGAAGGTCTTTAGAAGCCCTTTATTTCAGCTGTGCAACCGCAAAGCCTTAATGTGAGTGTTCATTATTTAAGCATATTACTATCCAACAAATATAAAGTTTAGAAGGTATATAAAAGAAGGTATATAAAAACTTCCTCCAACTTAATTTTGCATCTTAATACGGTCAAGTGCAGTACAAGTAAAGAAGCAGGAGGAAAAAGAGGGTAACGTGTAAGCTTTTATGTTCTTGTCTTTTAATGCCTAATATTAATAAAACCAGATGTATTATTGTATACTTACTGCGTGCCAAATAGTGTGCTTTTTTAATTCTGAGAACAATCTTATAATGGTATGTACTATTCTTATCCTCAGTTTATGGAGAAGGAAATTAGGGTACAGAGATGGTAACAATTGTGTTCCTATCCCAGAGCTTTTAAAATAGAAGAGTCAGAAAGTAACATTGGACTGGCTGGCTTCACAAAGGAAGTTCTTCCTTACGCAGTTATTCCTCGATGCTCAGTGGGGCAACTTTTAATCCTCAGCTCTGCTCTGTGCCATGTCCTTGGAAAAAAAAGCATCTCCATTCCTCAGCAATTCAGTCATTTCCAGGATTCTGATATCGGAAAGCTCTGGTGTGCACAACACTAAGTCTTTCACCATTCTTAAAATCAAGGTAAGCACATTTCAAAAGGTGCAATCAGACCAGCAACAAACATCATTAAGCCCACAGAATGGGGATGGGGGGTGGTTCTGAAAACAGCCTCCAGGGTCAGTGAACTCACACAGGGAACAGAGGTTAGACCTCTGTCTATAATGAGCAGGCTGGGCAAATCTTCAAACCAGGAGTCCAAGTCTCAGCCAGAGTATCTACACGGCTCAAATGGACAAAAACCAATTCCTGCTTAAAACATTTCCTGGGAGACAAAGGCAAGGAAAAAAAAAAAATGTCAGTACTGTGGTCCGTTTTCTTGTCCCTCCAGGCTATTTTTCCACAAATAATGAAATCATTTTAATAAAAAATGAATAATAAAACCCTGGATTATTTTTAAAATCTGAAAACATTATATATTCCCTTCTGTTGCCAAGCAACATACTTTTGCTATGATACAATTTGAGACCTTGATTAACATTCTCAGTTGTATAGAAAGGATATAGAAACAGGATATCTTGATTACAGAATGAAGTTTGGTTTTTTTTTTTTAATAAATGAAAGAAAGGAGAAAGAAATAGGACTCATATTAAATCATTTGGTTTTACACTAGAAACAGTAAGCCATGGATTCTTCAATTTCTGAAAACTCAGTGTGCAAAACCAATAATAAAGAAGGATTCTATACAGCTACTCAAATTGCTGTAGCCATGTGAAAACAGCAAAGTCACTCTTCTCACATTAGCTGGAATCACGCACTGTCAGTTACTGAATGGTTTTCATTAGCTTTTGCACCTTTTAGTGCTAGAATTTGCCTGCTGAAATTATTCAGGACACATCCCTGCAAGTATTCATATAACAAAGAAAAAGCCACCAATATTTGGTTACAGAACTCCAAAGCTACAGACCCAGTCCATGTTAACAGCCTTCCACTTGAGCAATGAAATCAGGTATCAAAATTGTGGGCACAAATTTCAGAAAGATTTCAAAGGTGAAACTATCATTCGTTAATCCTATAAAGCCAGTGGGGAGAGTAGGAAGACTGAGTAATGGTAACATTTGGGAGATACAATGAAGATACAAGAGTTCAACAAGACAGAAGAAAGAAAGGAAATTCACAACAGCAAAGCTAACATGAAATGTAACAATATGACTGAGGTTGAAAAGATTAAACTGGGAAAGTACAATATCGTGAGTAAAGGATCTTGGACTTTTAGTTGAATGGGGTTCAATATAAGGTATAATATGGTTGCTTAAAAAGCATTTTTAAAAATGAGCAAATGCTAAGTTCTGGGCATTGTGCTACGTGCTTTCAATACTACCAGTTCTATGTGACAACATCCTTTCCCACATTCATTCAATGCATATTTGATGAGCACACACTATGGTCTACCACTGTTCTAAGAACTGGGTAACTGATGGTAAGCAAAGCAAAACAAATATAGTTCCTGCCCTCATGAAATCCACAGGCTAGAGGAGCTCCTTTATTTTATGCATGAGGAAATTAAGCACATTCAAGTAACTTCCACACAAAGCTAGTTAAGTAGCAGGTCCAGAATTTAAACTTCAGTTTCTTTGACTCCAAAGCCTAGAGTCTTAACTACATTACATAAGTCCTGACTTGGCAGATCCCAATTCCATTGTACCTTGCAGTGCTATCACACCTGAAAAATTATATTCAGTTCCCTGTGACGCACTTTAAGAGGGACCTTGAGTTCTTCTTGACACATTCCATTTCGTCAATCAGGATAATGATATATCTGGAGAATGTATCCGGAACATGGTCTAGGTTGTATAACCAATAAAGGTTTAGGTGGAGATGTGATAAACATCTTTACCTAACAGAAGGATTTTTACTTTGAAAAATTAGGAGATCTACTTTATAAAGTCTTAAGCATAAACCGAAGAAAGGATATAATGGGGAGAGGGTCCGGGACGAATGATAGCAAGGGGGCAGATTTTAGTCCGATGAAAATAACTTTCTGACAGAAAATATGTCCAAAATTGATTATTGGTGGCTTTAAAACAAAATAAGGTCCCAAGAACTAAATTTCCTTAAGTGGAGAATGGCCAATAAACAATTGAAGGTGATGTGGAGGGTATGTGTTAACGAAGGTCAGATCAAATGGTAGTTTCTAAAAAGCCACCCCATTTAATATCCTAGCATTCTAAAAGAAAAATCATAAGGGCGCCTGGGTGGCTCAGTGGGTTAAAGCCTCTGCCTTCAGCTCAGGTCATGAACCCAGGATCCTGGGATCTAGCCCTGCATTGGGCTCTCTGCTCAGTGGAGAGCCTGCTTCCTCCTCTCTCTCTGCCTGCCTCTCCGCCTACTTGTGATCTCTGTCTATCAAATAAATAAAATCTTAAAAAAAAAAAAAGAAAGAAAATCATATACTTTGTTTTCTGACACACAACTGAGGTAGCTGAATATATTTATATAGAGGGAAACAAGTTCTATAATAATTTTCTTTTTAAATTATGTTGATAAATTATCAAGAAGAAAAGCTCAATTAAGTATCAATTTATCTTTAACAACTCCCTTTAACACTTGCTGAAAATACCAAAACAAGCTAGCCAAGAAATGGCAAGAGTGGGCTAAAGCCAACCCAAAAATTGAGACTCTAAGTTGAGCTGTAGAATACAAATGAATATTCAAAACTGGATTCTCTACCAGCAAATCTAAAAGGCTTTGAATTCTGACGATATGTAATCTATCACAAGATCACTGAGCATAATCGTACATTTTAGTCTATGTGAACTGCACTCCCTGGAGTTGTTCAATGCACAATTTGCAAGTCCATATGGCCCAACCCTGCCTATCCTTCCTTAACCAAGGGAACATGACTGACCCTCTTACAGTCTGACACACTAAGTTCCATTTCCACTGATGCCCGAGGCTTCATAAGCTCAATGTATCTTTCACCCCTGCCTCATGACAGCTGATGGAACATCATTACAAGAGTGCGTAACAGAGCAATCAAATTAATGATTCTGATCTCACTGGCCCATTGCTCTGAGTAAGTATCCTAAGCAAGATCTGTGTCTGGTTATGACAAAAACCCAAAACCGAAAGCTAACTTTTTTTTTTTTTTTTAGGATCTTATCTATATCTATCTATCTATCTAAGAGAGAGAGAGAAAAAAAACACAAGTGGGAGAAGGAGCGGAGGGAGGGGAAAGAATGTCAGGCAGACTCCCTGTTGAGCACCAAGAAGGACGGACATGGGGCTCAAACCCTTGACCTGATCATGACCTGAACCGTAACCAAGAGTTGGTTGCCAAAACGAATGAGGTACCCAGATGCCCCCAAATGTCAATATTAATAAAAGCAATAATAATTTCTTTAAAAAGATCTCACTAACATAGACTTTTTTTTTTTTTAAGTAAACGAGCTACAAAAGATAAATTTTTTATTTTTTCATCCTCTCCTTGACTTGCGGTTGAGGTTCTGGTAATGGAAAAATTGCTTGAGATTTCCCTCACATGTGATGTTGTTTATCTCTCAGCCTTTTTGTCATTCTAGAAGATCAGCTGCTAAGATCAGAGAGTACAGCTGCTGGGAAGAAGACTTCACTATGGTGATGAAAGTCTGAAACAGTTACAGAGTGCCATGAAAAAAAGATGTTAACCAAGTCCAATAAAATAGGTTCTTAAAAAAAAAAGTCTTTTGCAAATTATATGATCTGCTATACAGAAAATTCTACGGAATCCATTAAAAACCATCAGAATGAAAAGACCCCGAATAGCCAGAGGAATGTTGAAAAAGCTAAAGTTGGTGGCATCACAATTCCAGACTTCAAACTCTATTACAAAGCTGTCATCATCAAGACAGTATGGTACTGGCACAAAAACAGCACAGAGATCAATGGAACAGAATAGAGAGCCCAGAAATGGACCCTCAAATCTATGGTCAACTAATCTTTGACAAAGCAGAATGTCCAATGGAAAAAAGACAGTCTTTTCAACAAATGGTGTTGGGAAAATTGGACAGCCACATGCAGAAAAATGAAACTGGACCATTTCCTTACATCACACACAAAAATAGACTCAAAATGGATGAAAGACCTCAATGTGAGAAAGGAATCCATCAAAATCCTTGAGGAGAACACAGGCAGCAACCTCTTCGACCTCACCTGCAGCAACTTCTTCCTAGAAACATCGACAAAGGCAATGGAAGCAAGGGCAAAAATGAACTATTGAGACTTTACCAAGATCAAAAGCATTTGCACAGCAAAGGAAACAGTCAACAAAATCAAAAAACAACTGACAGAATGGGAAAAGATATTCACAAATGACATATCAGATAAAGAGCTAGTATCCAAAATCTATAAAGAACTTATCAAACTCAACACCCAAAGAACAAATAATCCAATCAAGAGATGGGCGGAAGACATGAACAGACATTCCTGCAAAGACATCCAGATGGCCAAGAGACACATGAAAAAGTGCTCAACATCACACGGCATCAAGGAAATACAAATCAAAACCACAGTGAGATACCACCTCACACCAGTCAGAATGACTATAATTAACAAGTCAGGAAATGATAGATGTTGGCGAGGATGCAGAGAAAGGGGAACTCTCTTACACTGTTGGTGGGAATGCAAGCTGGTGCAGCCACTCTGGAAAACAGCATGGAGGTTCCTCAAAAAGTTGAAAATAGAGCTTCCCTACAGCCCATCAATCACACTATTGGGTATTTACCCTAAAGATACAAATGTAGTGATCTGAAGGGGCACCTGCACACCAGTGTTTATAGCAGCCATGTCCACAATAGCCAAACTATGGAAAGAACCTAGATGTCCATCAACAGCTGAATGGATAAAGAAGATGTGGTATGTGTATATATATATATATATATATACACACACACCATGGAATACTCTGCAGTCATCAAAAGAAATGAAATCTTGCCATTTGTGAGGAGGTGGATGGAACTAGAGGGTATTATGCTGAGTGAAATAAATCAATCAGAGAAAGGCAACTATCATATGATCTCTGATATGAGGAATTTGAGAGGCATGGTGGGGGTTGTAAGAGGTAGGGAAGGAATAAAATGAAACAAGACAGGATGAGAGGGAGACATACCCTAAGAGACTCAAATCTCACAAAAATACTGAGGGTTGCCAGGGGTAGGGATAGGGTAGTTGGGTTATGGGCATTGGGGAGGTATGGGCTATGGTGAGTGCTGTGAAGTGTGTAAGCATGACAGTTCACAGACCTGTACTCCTGGGCAAATAATACATTATATGTTAATAAAATAATTTAAAAAACTCATCAGAATGAATGAATTCAACAATATTACAGGACATAATATCAATATACAGAAGATAATTCTATTTCTATATACTAGCAATGAATAATCCAAAAATGAAATAAACAATTCCGTTTATAAGGGCATCAAAAAGGATAAAACACATGAATAAATTTAACAACAGAAGTATAAGACTTGTACATTGAAAACTGCAAAACATTATTGAAACAAATTAAAGATCTAAATAAATGGAAAGACATCCCATATTAATGAATCAAAAGCTATATTGTCATGTGGGAAATATGCCCCAAATTGATCTACAAATTTAATGTAAACCCTGCCATAATTTCAGCTGCCTTTTTTGACAATTGGATACTACAATACAGATGGAAATTTAAGGGACCCAGAACAGCCAAAATACTCTTGGGGGAAGAAAAAAACTAAACAAAGTTGGAAGATTCACATTTCCCCAATTTCAAAACTTACTACACAGTTAAAGTAATTAAAACAGTGTGGCACTGGCTTAAGGACAGACATATAGACATTTCTCCAAAGTAGATATACAAATGGTCTTTAAACATAAAAAGTGTTCCATATTATAAGTCATCAAAGAAATAAAAACCAAAACCACCATGAGATACTTCATATCCATTAGGATGGTTAGGATTTAAAAAAAAAAAAAAAAAGCAGACATCAAGTGTTGACAAGGATGTACAGAAGTGGAGGCCTCACACACCGCTGGTGGGAATGTAAAAATGGTCCATCCCCTCTGGAAAACAGCCAACAGTTCCTCAAAACGTTAAACACATACATAGGTGCCATATGACGTAGTAATTCTACTCCTAAGGATTTATCCAAGAACTGTGAAAACATATGTTCCCACACAACATTTTTATATACATGCTCACGGAAGTATTGTTTCCAAGAGTCAAGATATGGAAGCCCAAATGTTCATCAACTGAGGAACAGATTTTAAAAATGTGGTATATGCATCCAATGATTATTGTATTGTGTTATTTGGCAATAAAAAGGAATGAGTTACTGATACATGCTAGAAGACAGATGAACCCTGAAAACATTATCTTAAAATGAAAGCAACCAGTCATAAATGACCATACATTGTATGGTTCCATTTATATGAAACCCACAATAAGTATATAAATACAGGAAGTAGATTAGTGGTTTCTTCATGGTTGTGGGGGATGTGGGGATCAACTATTAATGGAATTAAAAATTAAAGAGGATTATTTTGAGTGTAATGGAAAGGTTCTAAAATTGTCCGCAGTCATTATTATATAAGCATGAATATACCAAAAACCAATGATTATATATGTATATACATATACATATATATATATTCAATGGGTTAATTTTATATGTGAATTATACCTTAAAGAGATGAAAAAAGAGTGAGAAGAAAAGTACAAGGGGAATGAAGGAAGGGAAGAGAGGAAAGACAGTAAGTACCACCAGGCAGTTGAACTCTAGAGGGTTTATTTAGGGGAATGGGAAGACCCATGTCCTCATGTCTTTCTTCGATCTCTGACACAGCTATCCAGATATTTATATGACCAGCCTTTGGGGCAGCAATAGTGTTCATCACAATAACACCACGGTAGGGAGTACTTTCAGCAGACTGGATACAGAAGTAAATTCCCCTTTAGACTTCCGATTTAGGCTACTGGCTAAAAATACCAGATTGCAATTGTATGTTAGGAAGGTCAAGTATTTTTTCCTTCTTGGACACAAGCAGGGATCATTTAAAATGGTGATTATTGCATCAAAGATGGAAGCAATGATTCCAATCTGTATTTTCAGAGGATGAGACAGAGACTTAACTATTGAGGGTCCTTCATTATTCAGAGCTCTATAGAGCAGTGCTTAACAAATTATGGCCCTTCCATCCGTTGCCTGTGCTTGAAAATAGTTTTATTGGAACAGACATAAGCCCATTCATTTACATATTGTCTCTGACTGCTTTTGTGCATAGTTGTGACACAGACCCCTGGCCTGCAAAGTCTAAACCATTTACTGTCTGGGACTCCATGGAAAAATTTGCTAATGGCTACTCTAGAACAAAAGGACTAATTCAGCTTTTCAACAACGGATTTGCATATCCAAATCCAACAATCTCCTCTTCAAAGCAACCACTTAATCAGATGGTTTATGTTTATTTCAGGGATGCTAGAGGTGCTCAAGGCTTTTTTGAAACTCCCCTTTAGGGCTGTCTTTAAGATCTGAAATGTATGCTTTTTAAAATTCTAGCAATGGAAAATCTTGGCACTTGTAAGTAGTAGGTAGCTATTTGGAACCAAGATGGCAAATCAAGATGGGTTAAACTATCATTGGTTTAAAGTCAAGTTTAACTCTGAAACAAGTCAACTGGCATTCTCATGCAGCATGTAAACTGCCTTCAAAAGCAATTTCAAATGGGCCCCAAAAATGATTTTTGAGTAGAGACAGAATCTTTGGAATAATTGTTGAACCTCCTACTGCCATTATTTTGAAAAACAAGCTCATTTGGATGTATAAATTCTGGTATATTGGTTAAACCAGTCTCTTTACTTCCCAGTCACATCTCATACTGGGGACCTTGGATACATTTATTATCAACGGGTGGAAAAATGTGTCTGATGTGCCCCTGAATATTATGTGCCAGGAAAAACAGATTTACAAAGACATTAACTCTCCGTGGTTCAATTATCCTTGATGGGCTCCCTAATAGCGGGAGGGCCTGC